>RAHL01000331.1:74073-88217 GCA_003713215.1 Paradisaea rubra | reverse complement strand
CACAGTTCTCTCTGTCCTTCTGTGCATCAAGTGCCCATTCCAGTGTGACCAAGACTCACCTCCAAAGCTCCAAACTCCAACCACGTAAATTTAGGCTTCATTTTTAGCCACAACCTGTTGTCCTTTTGATTTGGGTGACAAAGCTGGGGACAGGTCCAGAGCCCCAGGAGCAGCTGAGGGAAATGGGAAAGGGGCTCAACCTGGAGAAAAGGGGGATCAGGGATGGGTTATGGGGTTGGAGAGTGTCCAGGGATGGGTTATGGAGTTGGGTTATGGGGCTGGAGAGTGTCCAGGGATGGGGAACTCCTGAGGGAGCTGGGAAAGGGGCTCAGCCTGGAGAAAAGGAGGCTCAGGGGGGACCTTGTGGCTCTGCACAACTCCCTGACAGGAGGAGGCAGCTGGGGGGGGTCGGGCTCTGCTCCCAGGGAACAGGGACAGGAGGAGAGGGAACGGCCTCAGGCTGGGCCAGGGGAGGCTCAGGGTGGACATCAGCAGGAATTTCCTCACGGAAAGGGTTGGAAGGGGCTGCCCAGGGAGGTTTGGAGCCCCCACATCGGGGGGCATCCGAGGAAGGCCTGGAGGTGGCACTCAGGGCTCTGGGCTGGGAACACAGTGGGGATCAGGCACAGCTTGGACTCGATGGCCTTGGAGCTATTTCCACCCTCAAGGATTCTGGGATTCTGGGATCATAAGAACAGTTCAGTCAATAAGAGTCCAGGTGAAGTTTTGTCTGTGGTGAGTTTAAATGTTGGTTTTTATTAATCTCTGCCTGGATTTCCCTAATTTTGCGTAACAAAGGAATCATCTCCTTTCTCTCTGATTGCAGCTCGGTGTTTTATTGATGGAAGTCTCTCTGCTGAGAGCTGCTGTACAAAAATGTAAACTCTGATTATTATTATTATTATTATTATTTCCCCAAAGCCTGTTGTCCATAACTCACAGCAAATACAGGATATGCACCACGCCAGCAATGCAGTTGTCATTTCTCATCCTTATTTATGAATGTCTCTTCCGAGCACTTTAGATAAGGATTTCAAAACCCAGTTCCAGGAGAGCCGTACTTTGCACATCGCACTTTAACTGGGGAAAACATTGTTGTCTGATTTTAATCATCAAAATGAAATGCTTTTAATAGAGCGAAAAACCCAATTTCCTGCAGAAGCGTTTGCGGGCTGATGTGGCTCCGATATTCCTGTCATGACAGGAGAGTGATGTCTTGGGCATGGGAAAATGTTCTGGATATCCCTGAAACAAATGGAGCTGTGCTGGATCACTTTGAGCTTTGCATCATTGACTTTCAAATGTCATTTGTCGATAATTAATAATTAACCTCCACAGCTCCTGTGCTTTAATCCTGGGGGTGGGTTGGGCATCAGGTGAGGGGAGGTAAAACCCCACCAAACACTGGGACAAGGACAAGGTTTGAGGGTGGTTCTCCCGTATTGATTCCTTATTTCCAGCTTGTTCTGTGCCTCCTCTTCCTCCTCCCAGTTATTCCTGCCACAAGCAGATGAAAGACTCGGAGGGGACAAAGAGCTTTGGAGGGTCAGAGCTTAGGGATGAATTGAGGTCCTGATAAGTTCTGTCTCTTCTCAAAATTTGGCTTGGAAGGCAGGAGCATTTTTTAAGTTGCCAGTGTTGTGGGGTTTTAATTCCTTTCCCAAAGTCTCACTCCAGGATACCGGGAAGAGTCCACCAAGCTCCAGTTTGGGACTTTTTGGATACAATTTTTAGGGATCTGTCGCTGACATGGAAGGAGGATGGAGCCAGTTGGGGGTGGGTACAAGCAACAGGATGAGAGGAAACAGCCCCAGGTTGTTCATGGGAGGTTCAGGTTGGGTATTGGGAATATTTTCTTCATGGAAAGGGTTGTCCAGCCCTGCACAGGTGCCCAGGGCAGGGGTGGAGTCACATCCCTGGGGGGATTTAACTGATTTGGGAATGTGGCACTTGGGGACATGGAAACATTTAGACTTGATGACCTTAGAGGGCTTTCCCAAACCAAAAAAATCTGGGATTCCATGGCATTTTCATCATTGGCTTCTGCTCCTGGTTTGTTTGGTGCTGCCTCCCATGAGAATTTCCTATTGATCAACCTTGACACATTCTCCCAACCCAATTATTAATCCCAATTTTGCTGACTGGATCTGTCTGTGCTGGGGTACGGATCAGAAAAAATGGGATTATTCCAATCTGTCACAAAGAACTCCAAGATCTGAAGAAAACAGCGATTTCTCCCTGCAGGGTGTCAATATTCCCAACTCTACTGGCAGCCGTCTCCTGCAATATTCACAGGAATCCCATTCCATCCCTTTCCCATGCGAGTGGAAGTGCTAATGAAGGAAAAGTGTCCTCAAACACAGGATGGTGACAACACCGAGATGAAATTTGGCTAAAAGCAGCACCCAGCACAGTTGGTGAACGTTCAGCACAGCCAATATTTATCCTCTGCTTTTAAAGAAATAACAGGAAAGGAATGTTAATGGAATTATGTTAATCGGAATAACCACGACTCTGGAAAAATCTCCTGTTCAATCCACAGGTGGGTTTGGGCTTCACCAGCACTCAAAGAATAACAAAATGGGGGAAGCTGTAGGATTTTCCAGCAGGAATTATTTACTGGCCCGTGGTGACACCCATTAAATGTTAACAGACAGTATCTTCCAGGATTTACTGCTGGAATTTCGCTGCTTCCCCATTCCGAGCTATGGAGCAGAGCTGAGAATTATTGCCAGGTGTGATGAACAGCAACAGTGCCTCGTGATAAGTTTGGCCATAACTCCACATCTCCAGCAGGTCCCCATGGCAGTGGCAGAGCCCAGGGAATTCATCTCTGGCCATGGATAAATGGATTCAGGTGTGGAAAGCCTGGATAAAGGTGCCCAGCGCTCCCACGGGGATGTGCCATTAATAAATGGGTTTTTAAAGAGAGTTTCTGGTCAATAAATGCTGTTCACATCATCCTGGGCTCAGAGATGAGCAGGAGGTGCAGAACTTGGGCAGGAATTAAGATCCCAATAATCCAACCTCAAAAAATTCACGTGATCACAGAGAGGATGGAGAAGACACCAAAATCATGGAATTATTTGGGTTGGAAAAGCCCTCAAAGGCCATCGAGTCCAACCGTTCCCCAGCACTGCCAAGGCCACCACTGACCATGTCCCCAAGTGCCACATCCAATGTAAAATCCCCCCGGAATGGGATTCCATCATCGACATCACCTGGATCTTGGCTCTGTGCGAAAGAAATCCGTGGAAATTTAAATTCCTTCACCGAGGAATGGTGAATTAACCCTGACGGTGGGATTCCACCATCACCATCACCATCACCATCAGCTGGATCTTGACTCTGTGCAAAAGAAATCGGTGTAAATTTAAATTCCTTCACCAAGGAATGATGAATTAACCCTGATGGTGGGATTCCACCATCACCATCACCTGGATCTTGGCTCTGTGTGAAAGAAATCCGTGGAAATTTAAATTCCTTCACCGAGGAATGGTGAATTAACCCTGAGCTCAGCACGGGGGTTCTGAGGCTCGTCAAGGGCTGGGGAGTTGCTCACAGACACTCAGGGCAGCGGGGGAATCTCCTCATCCAGAGGGAATCTCTGTTTTCCTGGATTTACAGGAATTCTCAAGGCTCTGGGGGGCTTTGGGAGCAGTCTGGGAAGGGACATGGATGAGTTTGTCCAAGGACATTCCAGGGCCAGGGGCTGAGTCCGAGTCTGGTGAATAACATCCAAAAATTCCGAGCGTCCTCCCCTTCTGAGGAGGCAGAACCCAGGAGGTTCATTCCCCTGGATAAACAGGACCAACCTCACTTGGGTGGGATTTGTTTGCCACTCGAGTTTGGAAAAATTTCTGGACTGCCCTGGCCCTGATTGTGGATTTTTAGCCAATAAAAAGAGATAAAGTCAATCCCATTCCATGTTCTTCCCCCAGCCCAAAGTCCTCTTCTGCCCATTCACACCCACGGGCTAAAAAATTAAAGCTCATCCCCTCAATATTCTCTGTCCATTTCTTTTCCCTTCGTTCTCCTGTGTCTAAAATATCCTGGATGAGCAGAAAAATCAACCAGGACTTCATTTCATTTTTCTTTGATTCTGAAATAATATTCAGGATATAAAAAATAAAACAAAATAAAATAAAATAAAATAAAATAAAATAAAATAAAATAAAATAAAATAAAATAAAATCCACATGCTTCTCCTGGATTTCCAAGCAGGATTCAGCTCTGGAAATTTGTTTTTAAGGAAATCAGTCCTGGGGTTTGTGTCTGATAAAGTTCATGAAGCAGGGGGGTGTGATTGGCACATCCTCAGTTCCCAGCTCTTATCAGCTCTTATCAGAGTGGGGGAGTCCTGTGGTGGAAATGGACTTGTTCAGCTGAGACAGATTTTATGGACCATGGGAAATCCCAGTCAGATTTTTCAGGAGAGGCTGAAGGAGAGAAACAGGAAGCCACCATCAGGAATTCTTTCCACACTGAACTGTGGAATATCAAAGAGAGAATTTGGCTGTTTAATGAACTGGTTTTGGGGACAATCATTGTTTTTTCTGGCCCTTCATTGGAGCTCAGCGGTTCCATTTCTTTGTCACTGAGTGAATTCAGGGCTGGGAGTAAATATTTGTTTATTTTATATTTGTGGAGAAGTTTTTTAGGTGTCGTCCTGAAGCAGCTTTTTTTGAAGGCAGAGGACACATTTAATACATTAGAGAATCACCATCACACTCTTCTTCCCCTGATAAATATCATAAATAGAAATAGTTAATCAAGATTAAAAAAACCTCCGCCATCCAAGGAATATCAAGTTCTCCCCATTCCCGATATTCTCTCTGAGCCCTGTCTTATTTAAAGGCTTTGATAAATTTAGCAGGGAAGAGCTGCCGAAAATGATGAGGGTTTTTTTCCCTCTACATCAAGAAGCACAAATAGAGCTGTAGCTGCTTTTAGGCGCTCAAATATAGCCTTAATTAGTGCTTAAGTGCTAATTGATAGTCATTAGGTAGGTCTGTGCCTGAGAGGGGGGGAAGAAGTGTCTGAGGAGGAAAAGCTGATGAAGGTGACGTCACCTGAGGTGTCCCAGGAGTGGCACAAGTTTGTCCTGACTGAGATGTTCCCCATGGATTTGTCAGAAATTCCTGAGCAGTGGAAGCCTCTGCCATGGAAACAGGCTGGGAGAGCTGGGAATGTTCACCTGGAGAAGGGAAGGATCCAGGGAGAGCTCAGAGCCCCTTCCAGGGCCTAAAGGGGCTCCAGGAGAGCTGGAGAGGGACTGGGGACAAGGGATGCAGGGACAGGACACAGGGAATGGCTTCCCACTGCCAGAGGGCAGGGCTGGATGGGATATTGGGAATTAGGAATTCCTGTCTGTGAGGGTGGKGAGGGGCTGGGCTGGAATTCCCAGAGGAGCTGTGGCTGCCCCTGGATCCCTGGAAGTGCCCAAGGCCAGGTTGGACAGGGCTTGGAGCCACATGGGACAGTGGGAGGTGTCCCTGTGAGCAGGCACAGACAGAACTGATGCAGGTTTGGTTTTGGCAGCTGTGATAAAACCACGTCCGTCCACCCCCCTCCAACTCAGGGAAAATAATGAATGCACCAGGAAATGAGGCGGTTTTGCCCCTAAATCCCGAGGAAATGTTAAAACACTGGGAACAGGATGGGTGGCCTCAAGTGGCACCCACGGAAAGGCGGCCTCAGACACGCTCCGAGTGCTGGATGAATTCTTCAGGAGCTCTTCAGAGCGGCCGTGACTGACGGGGCTCTCTGGGAACAACACATGGTGCACCTGGAGAACAAAGGGAATTTTCTGCGGAGCTGCCAAGGGCAGGATTTGGGAATTGCAGCTGGAGGCAGGRCAGGAGAAGGGCTGAGCCTCCTCTCACAGGGTCTTTACTCAAGGATTTGTTGAGGGCAGAAGAGCTGTTTTACACCTGGGTGGGGGCTCCAACCACAGCAGAGCTGAATTAGATCCCCCTTTTCCTTCTCCATGCCYGTTTTCCCATCTTACAAAACTTCCTGCTTTTACCGCCTCGTCCTTGAATGAAAATTTCAGCAGCCTTGAGGCAGGCAGACGAGCAGGGTATGAATATTCCAGCAATCACACCTTCGTAGTGTTTGAAAGGGAAATTCTGAGCCTTGGCTTTCCATGTTTTACAAGGTCCTGTCCCCTGTTTGTCGGCGCTTTGCTCCTGGATGTAAAGAGGGACCCGTGGGGCCTGGGAATCTGATTCCCAGTGATTCCAGTGGTGCAGCGGAGCCTGTACTGGACATCAGTGGGAAGTCCAGTTCCTCTTCTAGTGGGAGGTGTCCCTGTCCATGGCAGGGGTGGAACTGGGTGATCTTCAAGGTCCYTTCCAGCCCCACCATTSTRGGATTCATGATCCCACTCAGTGGGGAAATCTATGGAAAACAGCTGAGGATCTTGGGAAAGGGACACCTCAGAAATTCTCTCATTTCTTTTATTTTACTAATGGAAAATATTGAAGTGATTTTTCTTGCAGATTCTTTTTTTTTAAATCATGTTTGCTTTCCACAAAGATAAACTCAAATACAACCAGAGGTGCTGTTTCTCGTCTGGACCGGTGATAAATCCAGGTATTTTCACCCTGATTTTCCCCATTTGGCACCAATTCGGGCTTTCCCCATTTGGCACCAATTCAAACCACATCATTTTATAAACTCCTCTGCTCTCCCTTTTTCTCTCAGATCTCTTTGTTTCTTACTTCGTTAAGAATTTTTTTTTTCTCCTTTCAGCTTTCCAGAGTCCTCTGGAAGTCAGAGCTGGGGYGGCTCCCCTTGCACTGGAGAAAAATCACCTCAGTAAGAGCCGTTCATCCAGGGGCAAAAAGTGGTGAATCAGCAAATCATGGAATTGTTTGGGTTGGAAAAGCCAAATCATCAAATCCGACCRTTCCTCAGCACTGCTGAGGTCACCACTGACCACGTCCCCAAGTGCCACATCCACTGTTAAATCCCCCCCGGGGTTTAAAATTAAACTTCCTGAGGCTGCACTCGATCCCCTCGTCCAGGTCGTTGTTGAAGATCTGCCCACGGGAGGGGAACTGGGATTAGATGATCTTCAAGGTCCTTTCCAACCCAAACCATTCCATGATTCCATGATTCCATGATTCCATGATTCCATGATTCCATGATTCCATGATTCCATGATCTGGGAAGCTGCCCAGTCTCTTCCAAAGGGTTTTCTTTAGAGCACAGAGGGAGTTACAGTTGGACTGACACCTTGTGCTGTCCAACTGGTCATTTTGACTTAAATAAGGGGAAACAATTATAAAATTGTCCTGAAATTCTAGTTCGGAACCTGTGGAGAGGCAGAAGGGAGGAGAGATTTCACTTCCAGAGGAACCCACTGCAGAGAGGACTCGGTGACAAGGCATTCTCAGAGAGGAGGGAAAATCACTGGAAATGGAAAAGCTGGAACTGGTGCCCAAATCCTGTCCCCCATCAGCATTCCACTGTCCAGACCGTGTTAATCCCTCAGCATTTCCAGGCTGCAGCTCGTTCTGCCCCATCCCAGAGCCATTCCCRGCACTGGGAATCACATTTTTCCAACAACCTCGCATAAAAACTGAACAACAYGAACCAAACCCCAGCAAGGCCCTCGGTAGCCCCAGGAAGGCCATTTATTATCAGAGTGGGACAATCCATGCACAGCACGTGGAGTGAGGGTAATTAAAAKTCTGGGAGCTGTAGCATTCCATGATTAATGCTTTGGGTGGGTGCTCCAGCTCCTAAAACTAATGGGAAGTGACTCGAACTGCACCGCGAGCGGCGCCGGGGTCCCCGGGAGGAATCCAGGTTGCTCCAGGCATCTTGCAGATTCCTTGGCTCATTAATTATAGCTGCTCCGAGTGGAAAGTTTATAATTAAACATATAGTTTACTCCCCAACTTTGGGATGGAGGAAATGGAGGGAATTAGATTTCTTTCGGGATAACACGGAGGCGTTCGCGGGGCGTGCGGGTGACAAGGAGGTTTTGTCTGGAGCTCATCCGGGATCCAGTGTGGGATGCTGTCATGTTTATAATCAAATTTATCAGTTTAATCACCTTTCTAGGCGGGGTTGGACCCTTAAAAAAGGAGGGAATAGGCATCTTCGCCTTCTTGGCAGGACCCTGTGTTGGGATGAAGTCAGTCCCATTTCCTTCACTAATCAATTTCCTTTATTGATAAATCTCTTTACTGAGATTTTGAGCTGAAAAATATCAGAATATGCAAATAAAAAATAAATAAATAAAGGTACCAATGAAGATGTGTGTGGTTAAAAGCACAAGGGTTGTTAGTGCTAAATGTTAATTATTTTGTGTATTTTCTGATCACGGTCAGTGCCTGATGCCTGAATATTCCCATTTTCTGTGTGGGGTGGGAAATCTCAGCTCAGCTTTGCAGGGAAACTGAGGCACAGGGGCTTGAGTCACTCCTAGGGAGTTTCAGCAAGGAATTGCTCCTGAATCCTAAAGTTGTGCCCTCAGCTTGGGGCAACTCTTTTACCTGCTAGGATGAGCCAGACGGGAATAGAGGGACTGCCTGGAAATCTGGGAATYGCAGCCCCTCCTTTCATTGCAGGTTTTTGATTGCTTTTGAAGGATGAGTGCAGCCATGGCTGGTGCTGGAATCGATACCACAAAATGAACGAGGCCTTTGTGTTATTTTCCATTCTCGATCCCTCTGTTCCCTGTGCGTTTCATCCAGCGCAGGCTCATCCACAGACACTCCCGTGGGTTTGTACAGGTACAAATCCGAGCACAAACAGCTCCCCGTGTGTGGAACTTGGTGTGGAATTTCAGCTCCCGGGAACTGATCTGGGCTGTGGAATCAAAGCGCCCCGAGCTGTTTATTTCACAGTGAGAAAAAAGTGACGGGGCCTTTGGTGGCTCCGGTCTCAGTTCGGGTCTGGGCCTCTCTCCCTGTGCCAGGAGCTTTTCTTTGTGCTCTGGCTGCCACTTCAAGGGCTGCAGCTCCACTCTGGCTCTGTTGAGTCAATAGGAGTCAGACTCATTAATCCTGGCCTGGGGCGAGCCTCCCTGGCTGGGAACAGTTCAGGACCTCTCCTAATGACTCCAGCATGGAAATCAGGGATCTGAGTGCAGGGACTGCAGCAAGTGTGTGGTGGCAGCTCAGTGTCACCGCGTCTGTCCCTGTTGTAGGCAGATACGAGGTGGGTATTGATCCCCCGAGAGCACCGAGGGGGTTGGTTCCTTTGCAGAATTAAGCCTGACATCTCCATAACGATGACTGTGCCACACTCTGCCTTTAATGAGCTTCCCCAGGCCCTGTTCGCAACTCTGGAGGGGTTTTCTGCTGCTAAAATAGTATGAAAATCAAAGATAAAGGCTGGGAGAGATGGGGATGTTCAGAAGGCTCTGGGGAGACCTCAGAGCCCCTTCCAGGGCCTAAAGGGGCTCCAAGAGAGCTCAGGAGGGACTAGGGACAAGGGATGGAGGGACAGGACACAGGGAATGGCTTCCCACTGCCAGGGTGAGATGGGATATTGGGAAGGAATTCCTCCCTGTGAGGGTGGAGAGGGGCTGGGATGGAATTCCCAGAGCAGCTGTGGCTGCCCCTGGATCCCTGGAATGTCCAAGGCCAGGTTGCAGTGGGGGAGCTGATGGTGGTGTTGGTCCAGCCAAAGGCATCACGGGGAGGGGCGTTTGTCACCCTGACAGTGCCAGCAGAGCCCTCCTGCTGCTGGATAATGGAGCAGGCACCGACAGGGGCTGGAGCATCCACCAGAACCTCCGTTCCAAGGCCTGTCCTCGTGGGGTGCCTCCAAAAGGGATCGGAGACATCGATTCCAGCTCTCAGGTGGAGCGGGAGCGTCACTGGCTTTGTGAGTGAGCCTTACCTCAGTTCCCTCGCCAAGCAGAACAAAGCAGCTCCCTGTGTTTGATTTTCCTTGCTGGAGGCGGGGAAGGGGAGCAGCTCTGCTGCCCTTGGCTTGGCTCAAGCACTGGAGCCAGACAAGGAGTCCCTTATGTTGTTTTGCCCGGTATCTCTGGAAATGAGGCTTTTTCCGTTTCCAGTCTGGGCTCTCCGGCTCGTCCCCTCCCCGTGCTCCCTTTCCCTGCCCCAGCTCCCCCCTGTCCCCCTCCCCTGCAAGCACAGCCCTTCTCTTACATCAGGAATTCTGAGCTTCCATCAGGGTTTGCTCTGGATCATCCGCACCTGGGCTGGGAATTGTGGATTTTGAGCTACTATCAACTTTCTTCCCTCTGGGCCAGGTCAGCTCACAGAAAACCCTCCAAAACTGGCTCCAGATGCTAAAATAAAACCTGTAAATGCTGAACCTGCACAGGGACTCCCATGGATTTCAGTGAGATTTCTTTTCATGGCATTTCTTCCCACAACATCGCTTCTCCATGAGTTCCTATTCTGCTTCCTGCTGCAGCTCAGGATGCTGGATTTAATCTGTAAAGTTCAGGATTCATCCTGTGAAATCCTGGCCTTTAATGTGTGAGGTTCTAGATTTAATGCGTGAATTCCTGGATTTAATGTGCAAATTCCGGGATTCGATCTGTGAAATCCTGGATTTATTCTGTGAAATCCTGGCCTTTAATGTGTGAAGTTCTAGATTTAATATGTGAAGTCCTGGATTTTTTCTGTGAAGTCCTGGCCTTTAATATGTGAAGTCCTGGGTTTAATGTGTGAAGTCCTTGATCTGATCTGTGAAATCCTGCTCTTTAATCTGTGAAACCCTGTGTGCCAAAACTCCTGTAAGTTTATTTCCATTCCCCTGTTCAGCCCTGACTCCTGCAAATCCCGGAGCGCTGCCTGTCGGAATCGCTGTCGATCCGAGAGGCACAATTAGCTCCTTCAGTCCTGTGCCAGGTGGGAATTGTGCAGGTTTCCAGGGTGGTTTATTATTTCCAGGGTGGCAGGAAGTCAGGCAAATGCGACAAACACCTCCTGAACTTGCTAAAACACYGAAATGTGTCACACACGGGAGAACCGGGAGGAGCAGCTCCAGCCTTGTGCCCGTGGGAAGGAGGAAACAGGTTTTGGGATGGTTTACAGGAGGAGGGAGGAGGAATCCCCTGGAGCAGCCCAAGTGCTGATGTTCCCAAATTGCTGTGAAACCCCAGCAAACCTTCAGGCAAAGGTGTTGGTGCCAGAGCAGCTGCGATCGCGCTCCCTCCTCTTCCAGCACAGGGATTATTTAACGGGATGATTTTAAGCCTGGCTTTAAGGAGAGGTTTTGCGCCCCTGGCTGGGTCAAGTTGTCACACGAACCGTGGCTGCACAAGAGCTGTCCTCGCCCTGTGACAGCTCTGGGGCTCCTTGTGGTGTGTGGGGAGTGACCCTCAAACAATCAATTATTGGGTACAGCAGGAACGCTTTGGATTCACCCTCAGGATGAGGAGGGAGCCCTGATTCCTGTCAGGGCTCTCCCCCCAGAGGGTGCTGGGCACTGCCCAGGCTCCCCAGGGAATGGTCACAGCCCTGAGGCTGCCAGAACTCCAGGAGCACTGGGACAACGCTCCCAGGGGCATGGAATCAGAGAATCAGGGAATTGTTAAGGTGGGAAAAGCCCTCTAGGATCAAGTCCAACCCAGCACTGCAAGGCCACCACTAACCCAGGTCCCCAGCTGCCACATCCACACGTTTTTGGAACACTTCCAGCCATGAGGACTCCACCAATGTCCTGGGATCATTGGTTCCAATGCTTGACCACCCTTTTGGTGAAGAAATTTTTCCTAAAATGAAGTGTGATTGAGATGATTCTTGGGGTTTCTTGGGTTGATTCTTGGGGTTTCTTGCATTGATTCTTGGTGTTGTCCCTTGTCAAGCCAGGACACCGATACAAAGATCCTTTTGGATCCTTTCAGATCCTTTCCAGCTCAGGATATTCCACAATTCCATGGAAATTGAGGTCCCAAGCAGCAGCCAGGCTGCTCACTGAGCCCAAGAAAAGAGTGTCTGTAATCCCCTCTTTATCTAAATAATTCCTACCAGACTCTGCCTGCTAAAACACCAGGCTCCTTCTTGCCTTAAGGGACATCTGGAAGGGAAACAGAAGGGGAACAGGATGAAAAATTTCCCAGATATGAACGGAAGGTCAGCAGATGAAATACGAAATGTCACATTTGTTGCTCAACTGAGCAGGATTGCAACTGGAAAAATGCAGCCCTTCAGTCCCGCCGCTGAAAATAAACCCAAGTCAAACAGAAGTCCTTGAGTGCAAACGCGAGGATCAGAATTAAATTTCCTCCTAACTCCTGGGTAATGGAGTTCTGCCAGAGCCAGGAGTCAATTAAGGGGATAAATACTCCCATAACTCACCAACACTTTGCATTTCAGGGGTATTTTGCTGAAGTAAGCACTTAATGTGATTATTGTGTTTCAGCCTGATTTAAGATGACAACTTTTGCATTTCCTAAATATTAATTAGCCTGGAATTTCTATTTATTTAAACTCGGAGGCAGCAAGTGGGTAGTTGTGTGATTTACCTCCGGCTCCTGGCATTTCTCTCAGCTGGGACATTAGAAATGCAATTGTGACCAATTAACCTTCATGCCTGTCAGCAGAAAGGATGAACGGTGGAGCTTGGTGGGTTTGTTTGGGGGAATAATCATTCCACAGACCAGGGCAGGGATCTGCTCCTCTGGATGAGGCTTTTGGATGCCTACTCAGGGCAAAAAAAATGAGGTTTTAATGGATTTTTCAGCTGTTTGGGTCCTGCTCCTCCGGGATTGGGCTGTTCCCTTAGGGGTGGCTTTTAGGGACACGTTGCTGCATGGCTTGTATGGACCTCCTGGAGCGTCTGCCCACCTGAGGGTTTGGAATAATATCATAGGAATGGAGTGAGAGAGATGGATTTTTTAACTGAAAGAGGGGTTAGATGGGATATTGGGAAGGAATTCCTCCCTGTGAGGGTGGTGAGGGAACCAGAGCAGCTGTGGCTGCCCCATTCCTGGAAGTGTCCAAGGCCAGGTTGGAGCAACCTGGGATAGTGGGAGGTGTCCCTGCCCATGGCAGGGGTGGGATGGGATGGGATTTAAGGACTCTTCCAACCCAAACCATTCCAGGATTCCATGAAAAGGAGAGTCCTCACTGCAGAGATGGAACATTTTCCACATCAGAGCCTTCAGACCATCCTGGGGTTGCCTGAATCCCTTTGACACCTCTGAAATCCTCACCCTGTGGTATCCAAGAGCTCCCAGGCCAGCTGTGGATTTGTGTCATTCAACTCCTGTGTGGCAGGGAGGGAAGGTGGGTATGGAAAACCTCAAATAGGCTGAGATTAAAAGACTCTGGACACCCACAGCTCCTTTGGAATCTAACGGGAATTTGTGTACTCGGCTGCAAAAATGGAGATTTTTTATCAAGCAGCACCAAGTGGAGCATGGCAAATCTCCCCCCAGGAATTCTGCTCTGCTTCTCCACCCCAATTATGGCCCTCGTTGCGCTCTCTTGGCTCTGCCCTCCATGTAATGAGGTGATGGTTGAAGGATTCCAGATGTAATGGACCAGCGGCCTCCAAATTCCCTCGAAACATCTTTCCCTTAAACACCTCCCCTCTTTCAGCTGTTGAGGTGCTGAAATTCCTGCATTTCCCYGGAAGGAGCTGCTTGTCATCCCAGAAAAAGAGTGTCACCCATCTTGTTGATGTTTATTGAAACTTTGGATCATCTCTGGCCTGGAGATGTATTTTTAGCTCTGTACTTTTCGAAAGTGTTGTTGGCCCCCAGTCAGGGAACAGCAGGGTTAATGTAGAGCCTGGAGGAGCTCTCCCATCTGTTCCAGCTTCCATCCAACCATGGAGTTTTACGAGAGCTCTCTAGGAGGGCTCGGAGTTCTCCAGTTTGTAGTATTCCCTAATAAAATCATCTTGGAATGCTGCCTGTGCYAAACAGGAGGGTGTAAAGTCTTTGAGGAGACAAAGGAACTTGGAAATATCAGATTTCTTTCACATTTTCAGGAATTCTGTTTATTTTGATTGACGTTGAAATTAGAGAGGGAACAGATGGAGTGAGGGTACAGCAGGATGAGCTGAGCTGAGGCTTTGACACTCTAATGAGGAAATTCGGAGGCAGAAGCTGCTGGTTGGGTTCTTCTTTAGGGTCTATTTATGTTTTGTTTGCCCTGATACTTCCGTCAACAGCAACAGATCCACAATCAGACTGA
>RAHL01000331.1:38073-73202 GCA_003713215.1 Paradisaea rubra | reverse complement strand
GGTTGGCCCAGCCCTACAGACAAGATGGATCATCAAGACTTGGTAAATTGTGTTTATGCCAGCTCCCGAAATTCCCAGGCAAGATACCCTGATTATTTCATGGATTTGTGTTGGCAGAAGGTGGATATTCAGTGATTTTGGAAGATGGGGTGGGGGTTAAAGTCAAGCACGAGGGGATGCCACAAACTCTTGGCTGATCTTTTCCTTACTCTGCAACTGGAATTGTGGGAACTGATCCAGCACCAGGACACTCCTCTCCTCAGGGCTGTGTTTGTGATGGTGGCCTTGGCTGGGCAGCATCGTCACCAATACAAATGTTTGCACTAATTAGTTATGGGTTAAATGGTTGGACTCGATGATGTTAAGGGTTTTTTCCAACCTGATTCCCTCATTCTGATATGGGCTTGGATTTTGCACGTGGATGTGGCTGCAGGGAGATGAAGTGTGAAATGCTCCRCGCATCCATGGATACATTAATTTAATACATTCAATACATTCAAGACTTTCTGTGGACAAAGAGTTCCTCRTTTAGTTTTTGATCTCAGCCTTTCTCAGCCTCCATCAGCATTAAAGTCACAGAATTAAAGGAAACAAAGTAATTGAAATCCCCCCCTGCTAGCACATCTGGGCAGCCATTTGGAAATGGAGATGTTATTACAGAAACCTAATTAAATCATTTTCTCCACTTGCCCCCCAGCTATGAAACAACCGTGACGTGTGGTGACTTTTCTCCAAGCAGCCACCATGAAATCAGCACAAATTTTCCAYCAAAAATGGACAACTGTGGCCATCAAACCAGCGAGTGCTGGGGGCGTCAGACCTGGGCTGCCTCATTAAGTGCAGTTTTCGTGTGGAGTGGGAGGGATTTGTTCTCCTGGCTCTGGACCTCTGAGCTCCCACGTAGAAAAAGAACTACAAATATTTGTTTTCTCAATGGAGCAAGAATTCCCTTTTTCAGTGGAGCAAGAATTCCTTTTCCCAATGAAACTGTTGGCTGTTAAGGTCCTGGCCTTGTCCTTGGAGCACAGCTGTTGCCCTGAGTTTGCAGCTCTTCAATGTTTTCATTTTCTGTAACAGTTTCTCACGCACTTTCTGTAAACATAGCCATGTTTTGTTAACCGTACTTTATTGTTTTTCATTCCATTCTCCTAGGCGGAGACGTTTGATGGATTTTTCCTTTGACCAGTGTGATTGAGGGGTGGTAATTTCTCCCTCCAATCCACGGTGGTCTTTAAGAACATATATATTAAAGCTCGGGCTCTCTGCCCGGCCCCTTTTCTTGCTTCTCTCCTGACAAGGTGTCTGCGTGGTTCTTTTCGTGCTCAAGTGCGACACACAGCAAAGCTGGTTTTGAGAAGTTCCCATTCATTTCCCTCTTAACTTGTTGGAGGTCAACTAACAAGAACCAGAGAGGTATAAAAATGGGCTGGAAAGGGATCTGATCATGGGTGTTAATGAGGGAGGGAATCATGGCATGGTTTGGGTGGGAAGGGATCTTGAAGCCCATCCCATCCACCCCCTGCCACGGGCAGGGACACCTCCCACTGTCCCAGGGTGCTCCAAGCCCTGTCCAACCTGGCCTTGGACTCTTCCAGGGATCCAGGGGCAGCCACAGCTGCTCTGGGAGTTCCATCCCAGCCCCTCCTCACCTTCCCAGGGAGGAATTCCTTCCCAATATCCCATCTCTCCCTGTCCTCTGGCAGTGGGAAGCCATTCCTCTTATCCTATCCAAGGTCTGGACTCCACAACCCAAAATCCCCTCTTAGAGTTCAAAGTTTCACATTTACAACATGAAAACGTCAAAGCTGTTTTACATAAGAATACGTGGAACAACTGGAGTGCTCTGCAGTTCGTGAACATCCTGGTGGGAGGAAACAGGAGGACTGAGGCAGATCCAGAAGGAGTTAAACTGCACCTGAGCAGGTCGGGCAGCTCAGCCGTGTGTGTGTCCCAGGCTCTAAAATCAGGAYTTGTTTTATTTTGTGCACCTGTGATGTGTCATTTTACATTGTTCACTTCTTTTCCTGCGCTGTCTCTCGCTCCTCAGCCAGCTTTGTTAGGAACTCTCCATTCCTGACAGCCGTCCCCTGGGAACAGCCGGTGCAGAGGAGACAGGGGTTGTGTTCTCTCCTTTCCCTTCCTTCCCTGGCATCGTGTGTTCCCTGTCRGATGACGGATGTCACCCGGCACCTGGTGACAGTGATCTGTGTCCTGGCACACCGTGAATTGCTGGGGTGTCCTCTCTTGCCCTCCTGCCCCCTCTTSCCYGGCTCTCCACTCCTCACCGAGCAGTTTCCCAACTCGATGAGAGGAAAGGCTCTCAAAATCATTCATCAGAGGCAAAACCATCCCGGAGTAATTGGAGGGACTAGAAAAGGATCATTTTGTGTTTCTTTTCTCCCTAATTTACTGACAACTGTGGCAGCCGTGGCTGGGAGCTGAATCACCTCCCTGAGACTCTATGTTTAAATGATATTTTTATTATTTCCCATTAATGTGTCCAAGACAGGGGAGGAGGCTTTCAAAGTTTCACAAATGGAGCAGAGCATGCAGGGGCCCRTGATTTTCAGTGGGAAATGAGCATTTAACTGCTCCTTTGTGCCTTTGAAAGCCTGCTCTGCTCAGGTTCTCCCCATGGTGGAACCAGCCCTGGTGTGGTTTAGTCCTCGTTACCTTAATTTGAGGAAAAAAAATCCTTCCAAAAGTAACTTGATGTGGTTTATCCCCGTCCATGTGGGAAGGATGGTTCTGATCATCGAGGCTGTTTAATGTGTCTGACAAAAGCATCACAAGACCCAAGAGTGGGAACCTGAAAGCAGCCAAGTCCAGGCCAGACATGGAAATTTATATTTTAAACAGTGTGAGTTGTTAACCCTGGAAATAACTTGACGGATTGTCTCTCACTGAGTTAAATTGACGGTGGCTGATGCTCGCTGCACAGAGGGACCGGATCAGACCCAGCCTCGTCATGTTAATTATCCCAAACTGATGCTGGGGGTTTTGGAGCTACGGGGCTTCTGGGACAAGAGCTGGATCTTCTCTATGCTGTTCCTGTGGATGAATCCGATTTTTCAGGGCTAATTAGGCTGTGCCTGAGACAGAACTTTATTGCTCTGTGCAGCCGGTGAAAGTTGAGGTCAAGTAGATCGAAAAGAAGTTGGACCATGACGTGAGAGCTCCCTGCTGCTGTTGTTATGAACACCAGAAAAAGCAGGATTATTACCAGATCTTGGGGTTTTTACATATTTTTGTGCCTCTTGAAGATCTCTGTTCTCTTCTGATGCCCTAAAAAGCAGCTGAACTTTGTTGAAACCCCTCCCATGCTGTAGCAGCAGAGTAAATCCAACAGTGCTTGTTGCTGCCTGCATCGAGCGTGATGTCAGCCTCATTTCCTCCCTCTGCCTGCAGCCCTTCTCCAGGGACATCTTTTGGAAAAATCACTTTGTGCTGCTCTGTGTGACACTCCAAACTCACAGCCACCGTGGCCGAATCATTATTTCAAGGAGGAGGGGGGCTGAACTTGCCATTGACTTCAAACTCTGCTGGAATTTCACTGCCATCCCTGGTCTTCAATAGGAACTTATCTCTGTGCCACTCCAGATTTTAATGGAATTCATGTCACAGCAATAATAGGGTCAGGCTCAGTCTGTCCCAGCGTTGCCAGTGAGGTCTGGTGTATTTATTTTTATTTTCACAGGCATCAAAGTCTTAAACAGAGCTTATCTGATGGGACCTCCATGGGGAAGGTGATGGGGCCTTGGAAAGGAAAACTGAAGTCGGGTTCCCACAAGGAAACTCCTGTTGCAGATCCCTGCTAGGCCCAGCCTCAGCGGAAAGGTGGGAATTTGGTGAGTGGTGAAACACAGAAACTCTGGTCCTGGCTTTGGTCCTGGCAGCAGGTCAGAGTTTTCCAGGTGGATTCACCCAGGGGTGAGAGCTGCCTCTAAACTTAATGAATCATGGGATCATTAAGGTTGGAAAAGACCTCTAAGATCCCTGTCTCTGGAAGTGTTCAAGGTTGGATGGGCTTGCAGCAACCTGGCTTAGTGGAAGGTGTCCCTGTGTGGGTGGAACTGGGTGATCTTTAAGGTCCCTTCCAACCCAATCCATTCCATGATTCCATTCTATGAAATGATGGCTGACCGTCTGTCCAGTTTAGTTCAAATGTTATTTGTTTTAGCTGTTTTTATTGTTCTTTTTTTGGTGTTGTGTATAAAATTGTCAGTGTCTGTTTGTACGCTTTGCATGCTTGGCCTCAGGCCAGGAAGAAGCTTCTGGTCCCTCCTGAGTTCATATCTTTAAATTTGCAAGGAGGAACAAACCCTCCAAGGAATCCCCGCAAGGTCCGGGAGTGCAGGCGCTTGCCCGGGGCTGTTTACTGTAACAAATGGATTTGTACAGCACATCCTGGCGCTCAGCTCCCCACGGACACCGCGGCAGCAAAAGGGGAAGAAACCATTTCCAAGTCCTCAAATACTCTCTCCTGCAGCACCTGTCTGTGTTTTGAAAGACAAAAGGTGCACGAGAGGTCACGGAGCTGCTGCAGCTCAATTGAAGGTGTTTTGTCAGTCAGTCAAGGCGAGGTTTCAAATCTGCACCATCAAAAAGGAACCAGTTAGACAGGATGGAACAGTCAGAAGCTGAATGGGGGCAGCCGTGATGCTTTGGGAATATTTGCAGGAACCGGGGCACTGTTTTGCTGTTTGTTGGGTTGGGTTGGAAAAATTGGTTGGGTTGGAAAGAATGGATGGGTTGGAAAGGGTGGTTGCATTGATAAGGGTGGTTGGGTTGGAAAGGGTATCTGGGTTGAAGAGGGAGGTTGGAAAGAACAGGTGGGTTCGTAATGATGGTTGGGTTGAGAAGAATGGCTGAATTGGAAAGTGTGGTTGGGTTGGAGACGCTGGTTGAGCTGGAAAGGATTGTTGGATTGCAAAGGGTGGTTGGACTGGAAAGCATGATTGGGTTGGAAAGGGTGGTTGGGTTGGAAAGGGTGGTTGGATTGAAAAGGGTGGTTGGATTGGAAAGGGTGGATGGGTTGAAGAGGATGCATGGGTTGGAAAGGGTGCATGGGTTGGAAAGGGTGGTTGGGTTGGAAAGGGTGGATGGGTTGGAAAGGGTGGATGGGTTGAAGAGGATGGATGGGTCGGAAAGGGTGCATGGGTTGGAAAAGGTGGATGGGTTGGAAAGGGTGGTTGGGTTGGAAAACGTGGTTGAGTTGGGAAGGATGTTTGGATACAAAAGGATGCAGAATGAGTTTCCTAAGGAATGATGAGCCCCGTGATCCTGAGCCAGGAAATACTGAAATTGAGTTTATCTCCAGGTAGCTGAGCAGCTGGATTTGGAAAAGTCACCTTCAAGACAGTGCAAGGGGAGTGAAGATCTCAAAGGACCGATTCTGCGGCCACCTCAGTGCGCGCTGTCAGGATGTGACATCTTTGCGATGATGTCAGAGAGTCTCTCCTCCTGTCTGAACTTTGCCTCCCACCTGGATCATCTGAACCTCTCCAAACTCTGCCAGGCTTTGTGTGCTGAGCAAGAAGCTGGGATTTGATAAACCCCGTGTGACACTTGGTGGGACACCAAGACAGAGCCCAGACACGTCACGAGCAGCATTTGCCTGGCAGGAGACTCTCAGTGGGCTTTGATTAATGACAGCTCTTGGTACCATTGATATCTCTCACCCAAGGACATGCAAATATTCACTGATCGAGAAATTCCCTGCACTCACCACAAGAGCAGCTCCTTGTTTGTTTTTGTGTCATGCAAGAACTTCTGAAGGTCACATCTCAATGGCACAAGACTTGAGGGAAGGGGAAGGGGAAGGGGAAGGGGAAGGGGAAAGGAAAGGGAAAGGGAAAGGGAAAGGGAAAGGGAAAGGGAAAGGGAAAGGGAAAGGGAAAGGGAAAGGGAAAGGGAAAGGGAAAGGGAGCTCCTGGAGTTGTTAATCCAGGAGGTGTGAAGGAATAGGAACCAGGATAAGAGGTTCTCACAGCGATGAAGACGAAGGAATAGGCAGACCCTTTGAACATGCTGAGACTGACAAAAGTGACACAAACAGGCAAACTGATAAAAAAAAAAAAAGAAGTGCAGATTTCATGGAAAGTCCATGGAGTGGCACACTGGGAACAGAACTGAGATGTTCCCATCTGGGATTCCCACATTTTAAGCCCAAGCCCAACATTTTAGGACCAGTCTCTCAGCTGGGGTGAGCTGTTGTACACGAAGCAATGTCAATTTATGCTCACTGCAGATCTCTTGATCGGGATCTATGGTGGTAATTTTTCATGCTCACCATTCGTATTTGGGGATTAATTAACTATTCGTGGTTCCTATAAAGAATATTGTCAACTGTTTAACGGCTCATTGAGTTCAGCAGGATTTCGAGCTYCTCTCTTACGATTTCCACGGAATGGTTATTGTGATTTGTGACTTGGAGGAGCAGCGAGTGAGCTGTGAGCAGACCAGAAGCATTTCGGTGTCAGTTCTACCCTGTGACAAACGGGCTTTAATTGGCTTTACACGGGTTTTGCTTGGTGAGACGAGGCAGAGGAACAAGGAGACGTGGGAGAGTTCTTTTAAACAATATAAAAGAGGTGCTTTTGTCCTGCCCGGTGCTCCACGGGTGCTTTTCAGCTTTATCAGTGAGGGTGAGTATTCAAAATTAATTCCTGGAGGTGTTAGACCACTGGTCTTGCATCTCCCTTCACGAAGACGTTTGAGTCAAGGTCTTYGGCCTGGTTTGAACACCCTGGACGTGTTTAAGAAACGTGTGGATGTGGCACTCGAGGAYGTGGGTTAGCCTTGGGCTTGGCTGGGAGAACAGTTGGATTCCATGACCTCAGAGGGCTTTTCCAATGCTTTTATGATAATGTGATTTTGCGCTGACAAAACTTCAGGTTCTGCCTAACTCAGCAGGTTGGCTGTTGAATACTTCTGAAAATGTTTATTATTCCAGTGAAAAGTGTGGACTGTCTGGAATACATAATCCCAGCTGTGGCTGCAGTGGCCTGGGGTGCTCCTGGAATGATTAATTGTTCAAGTAAGTCTTCATAACTCACTGCTGTGCATTTATTTCCAGGGAAAAAAATGCATTTTTGGGAGAGTAAAAATGGCCTTTCTTAAGGTAACAGGGTCCTGTGCTGTGGAATCCTCTCGGAATCTGCTTGGTGTGAGGGTCTGGGAGTGGCCAAGAGGGGCGAGGGTGACTTTTTGATTTGCTGGTGTCCTTATCCCTCATGTTTTCACGAGTTTTGGGGTGTGGGCCACAAGATGCTCGGAGCTGAGGCTGACCAGGATGAGAGAGAGAAGGGCAAGTGACTCCTTGAGATTCATTCAATTTTCAGAAGGTTTTAGGATTTTGCNTCCTTGTTTGTTTTTGTGTCATGCAAGAACTTCTGAAGGTCACATCTCAATGGCACAAGACTTGAGGGAAGGGGAAGGGGAAGGGGAAGGGGAAGGGGAAAGGAAAGGGAAAGGGAAAGGGAAAGGGAAAGGGAAAGGGAAAGGGAAAGGGAAAGGGAAAGGGAAAGGGAAAGGGAAAGGGAAAGGGAGCTCCTGGAGTTGTTAATCCAGGAGGTGTGAAGGAATAGGAACCAGGATAAGAGGTTCTCACAGCGATGAAGACGAAGGAATAGGCAGACCCTTTGAACATGCTGAGACTGACAAAAGTGACACAAACAGGCAAACTGATAAAAAAAAAAAAAGAAGTGCAGATTTCATGGAAAGTCCATGGAGTGGCACACTGGGAACAGAACTGAGATGTTCCCATCTGGGATTCCCACATTTTAAGCCCAAGCCCAACATTTTAGGACCAGTCTCTCAGCTGGGGTGAGCTGTTGTACACGAAGCAATGTCAATTTATGCTCACTGCAGATCTCTTGATCGGGATCTATGGTGGTAATTTTTCATGCTCACCATTCGTATTTGGGGATTAATTAACTATTCGTGGTTCCTATAAAGAATATTGTCAACTGTTTAACGGCTCATTGAGTTCAGCAGGATTTCGAGCTYCTCTCTTACGATTTCCACGGAATGGTTATTGTGATTTGTGACTTGGAGGAGCAGCGAGTGAGCTGTGAGCAGACCAGAAGCATTTCGGTGTCAGTTCTACCCTGTGACAAACGGGCTTTAATTGGCTTTACACGGGTTTTGCTTGGTGAGACGAGGCAGAGGAACAAGGAGACGTGGGAGAGTTCTTTTAAACAATATAAAAGAGGTGCTTTTGTCCTGCCCGGTGCTCCACGGGTGCTTTTCAGCTTTATCAGTGAGGGTGAGTATTCAAAATTAATTCCTGGAGGTGTTAGACCACTGGTCTTGCATCTCCCTTCACGAAGACGTTTGAGTCAAGGTCTTYGGCCTGGTTTGAACACCCTGGACGTGTTTAAGAAACGTGTGGATGTGGCACTCGAGGAYGTGGGTTAGCCTTGGGCTTGGCTGGGAGAACAGTTGGATTCCATGACCTCAGAGGGCTTTTCCAATGCTTTTATGATAATGTGATTTTGCGCTGACAAAACTTCAGGTTCTGCCTAACTCAGCAGGTTGGCTGTTGAATACTTCTGAAAATGTTTATTATTCCAGTGAAAAGTGTGGACTGTCTGGAATACATAATCCCAGCTGTGGCTGCAGTGGCCTGGGGTGCTCCTGGAATGATTAATTGTTCAAGTAAGTCTTCATAACTCACTGCTGTGCATTTATTTCCAGGGAAAAAAATGCATTTTTGGGAGAGTAAAAATGGCCTTTCTTAAGGTAACAGGGTCCTGTGCTGTGGAATCCTCTCGGAATCTGCTTGGTGTGAGGGTCTGGGAGTGGCCAAGAGGGGCGAGGGTGACTTTTTGATTTGCTGGTGTCCTTATCCCTCATGTTTTCACGAGTTTTGGGGTGTGGGCCACAAGATGCTCRGAGCTGAGGCTGACCAGGATGAGAGAGAGAAGGGCAAGTGACTCCTTGAGATTCATTCAATTTTCAGAAGGTTTTAGGATTTTGCTGCTCTCACACAGTTGTGGCTTTAAACCGAAAGAGAGCAGGTTTAGACTAAATATTGGGAAGAAATTCTTCCTTGTGAGAGTGGGAAGGGGCTGGGATGGAATTCCCAGAGCAGCTGTGGCTGCCCCTGGATCCCTGGAAGTGCCCAAGGCCAGGTTGGACCAAAGTGGGATAGTGGGAGGTGTCCCTGCCCATGGCAGGGGGTGGAACTTTGAGGTTGTTTCCAACCCAAACCATTCTGGGATTCCATGAAAAGCTTTAGGGAGGGAATGGAGGGAATTGAGACCCTGGACATCACAGACAGAAGTGTTGAGGGGGACGGAAAAGATGGAATTGGGTGTGTGAGAGGCTGGGAGGGACTGCCAAAAGGAATTTCTCCTAATTCCCTAATCCATGGGTGCAATACTTCCCAGGGCCTGTCTCATCCCCATCTGTTGTGGATGAAGGAGCTGCACCCAACTCCCTTTGGCTCCGCAGGGTCTCAGCTCAGCGAGGTGTGGAGCATTAAATAATTCAGCGTCCTCAGCGTCTGCACCGAGTGTTCACAGCATTCCAATGAGCCTGTGCCCAGGGAGCAGGGAAAAACAACAATTTCCCAAAGTAGCTTTTTGGCAATGGATCTGCTAAATCTTGAACAACCTTCTCGTGCTAAATGGTGAAGCCAATTTGCAAGTTCCTGCGTGGAGCACGGCCCGTGCTGGCATGGGGATGATTTCCTTTCGTGCCACCGTCACCTGCTGACAACGAGGGAATAAAGAAATCCCAGTGGGGAAATAAAAAACCTCATGGAAATATTTTTATTGATGTTCTGGCTTTGCTGAAGGAGGAGAGGAGCGTGTGTGGAGGTGGGGAGTTTATCTGGCTGAAAAGACAGGGAGAGGTGTTCTCCCTGACATTTTACACTCTGATTTTGGAGTCAGGCTCGTGCAATGATGGAATTGTAGAGCCAAGACTTTGGATCGGGATTTACTTTGGCTTTATGCTCCCTCTTCATGCCCACAAATAAGTCAAATGTGCTTCCCTATTCCCCTCAACACTTAAAATAATAAAAGAAGCTCAGAAGCTTAAAAGCCAGAGATGTAACTGATAAAGGGCTCATGTTTATCTTCCATCTCCCCAAAATCCTCAAGGGAGCTCGTGCCTGATCCAACCTGTCCTGCAGGTCTCGTATGCAGGCTGCAGATTTATTGAGTGCCTTTAGCTGGAGGCTGATCCATGTCAGGACCTCCTGGGTGGCAGGAGAGCCTCCCCCTCTCCCTGTTTTCAGTCTCTGCCAGGAAGAAGCAGGTTTTGGTTTTAGTTTTATTTATTTTTCCTGCATTGTTGTTCTTTTTTCTTGTCAGCGGCTGCAGAGGCTTTGGTGGGGGCTGCCCTGACATAAACCCTGCACTGACATCGATTTCCTTTATACTTGAGGATGCAGAAAAATAGGAAAGACCAGTTTTCCCACAATATTGAAAAGCCTTCTCACCCCGAAGGCACAGAGCCCTGTGGTGGGGACTTTTCTGGATTAGGCTGGGAGGGACAACACCTCATCCAGCCAGACAGAACCGAGCCTCGATGGCTTTTCCTGTCTCCATTTCATCCACCGTCGTTTGCTTTCACAGGATCACAGAATCCTGGAATGGTTTGGGTGGGAAGGACCTTAAAATCCTCTCATCCCACCCCTGCCATGGCAGGGACACCTCCCACTGTCCCAGGGTGCTCCAACCTGGCTTTGGGCACTTCCAGGGATTCAGGGGCAGCCACAGCTGCTCTGGGAATTCCATCCCAGCCCCTCCCCACCCTCCCAGGTCGGAATTTCTTCCCAATATCCCATCTTTCCTCTGGCAGTGGGAAGCCATTCCCTGTGCCTACTCTGATTTCCCCCTTGTCCACTTTGGTTTTCCCCTTGTCCTCGCTCCCACTCCCAAACTGGTTCCCCACAACAAACCCATAATTTGGGTTGGGTGACAGCTCATACATAAATTAAACTCCAGTTTGGGTTCACGGCTGTGTCTGGGTGCAGATTTGCTTTAAATTTCCCCCAAATATTCCCCAGCACCATCAGAAAATCACCTCCCTCCCAGACAGCGGCTGTGCTGCTCCCCTGCCCCTGCCCCAGGAGTGCAGTGGGGCTCTGATAATGCAGAATCCAGGAGTTTTAAAGCACAGGGTTTGGAGTTTTTTCTGATTGAATTCCATGGACACGGCAGAGCTGCTCAGAGAAAATCCAATCCATCTTCTGTGAAATGAACTCAGTCATCCTTCAGTTTATTGAGTGAGAGGGAATACAAAACAAATCCACAAATGTCAAAAGCAGTCTACAAGGGATCATTCCGTTCCTTTTTCCATTTGTTTTCCTGATTAAAATGATTTTTAACTGATTCCTCTCTTAATTTTAAACGACAAAATATAATTTACTTGAATATCCTCCACAGCCCCCCTGCCAAAGTTCGTTCTTGGCCAGATTTCCTGGAAAGAGGGGAAGGAATGATGGGGAGGGATTTTGCTGAGTCACATTTGGAGCACTGCAAAAATCTTGTTGCTGGATCTGCAAGAACATGACCAGGAAAATCCTTCTTGCTCCATTAAATTCACCGGTGGATTCCTACTGGTTTTAAKGGGCTGGCAAAGTACCCCAGTGGTGATCCACTGGTTTCTTCCAAGAGGGGAAGAGTTTGGTTTTTTCCAACGATTTTCTGCCCATGAGATTTTTCTGGAAGCGTCAGACTGAGGATTTCTGAGGGAACACAGAATCTCAGAAACATGGAATGGTTGGGGCTGGAAGGGACCTTAGGGACAACTTCCAAGACCCATCCAACCTGGCCTGGGACATTCCAGGGGTGGGGCAGCCACAGCTTCTCTGGGAAATCAGGGCCTCACCCCCCTCAGCACAGATCCAAAAGAGTCTGTTCTGCTTCCTGACTGAACCAATATTTCTGTACAGGGTGTGGAAGGATTTCCAGCCTTCCCCAAGGATTGGGAATGGATCCTTTCAGGGGGTTAGGAGCTGTTATTCCACTCTCCCAGGAGACCCCTGAAATGGCTTTTCCAGCATCGTCCAAGGAGACTGGGGCAGGACCAGGATTCCAATCCGGTTTACCCAACTTAGTCTTGTGTCTTTATCCACATCCAGGTCCAAATTCCCATAAAACTTCCCAGTGAGGGGGTAGCTGAGGTCATCCTGAAGTCTGGGTGGCTCTGGGTATTCTTTGCACCGTGGAAATGAGGAATGGAGGGAGCACACAATGGGAAGGGAGATGGAGAAGGATGATCGTGCTGAAGCAGGAAAGATAATTTAGGGAAAAGCTTTTTCCTCTGCTAAGGCCATTGTTGTTTTATCAAATCCAATATCCTGGAATGAAAAGAAAGCCTTAAAAAGTTGAAATTGAGGAGTAATGAATGAAGAGCCACCAGATATTACATTTAATGAGCTGGGTTTAGGAGAGGATTTAACGAAGGCACCATTAGGAATTTTCCTGCAGTAATTTTAGAGCCCGCTCTGAAATGGGGGCCGAATTTGGGCATCTGCAGAGATCCAGGTTAGTGGAAGGCCTGAGCTTTTGTGCTGGGATTTGGAGCAGCCTCAGGAATTGTGTTCTCCCTCTGCCAAGGCCACCAGCCCAGGTGACAGCTGTGTCCCTTTGTCCCCTCTGCCCAGCCACCCCCGGGCTCAGAGCTGGCAACGCTCCGTAGGATGCCACAGACTCCGCGGCAATTCCATGCAATCCCAAAGCCAACATCAGAGGGTAAATGAAGGCTTAATTAAAAGCTGACATAGGAAGGGAAATTAAATTAATGTCCTAATTAATGCTTCGGGTTTAGTCCAAATGGGAAACTTTCTGATTCTCCTTTCCCTGTTGCAGCTCCACACTCACCTCTGGGCACTGATGGATTTGGGCTCATTTGGCCCCAGTCCTGGAAAACATCCTCATTAAAAATTGTGTCCAAGCCCACATTTAATTCTCTTCCTGCCGTGCTTAATTGCAGGCCCGGATAGGGCTGGAGTTAGGGATGGGATTAAAAAAGGTGGAGCTGTTGGGGCAATTTTGCATAAGGGTCCCAAACACTGATTTGACTCAAAAACCTTCACTTACTGACCTGTATTAGAATAAARTCCCTTAAATTGATAATGAATTGAGTTAATCAGAGTCCCACCGTTTCTTTTATTTCAGTGATTTTAGTGGAATTGGAGTTTTTGTAGCATGACTTCCTTAGGATCGAGAAGAATCAAAAGGGTCCCAGAGCAGCGAGGTTTCCMTGAAGGAAAATGAGAAAAGGAGAAGCATTGGAAGGGTTGAGCACATTCACACTTCCAAGGTTCATTTCCYGGCCTTGGACACTTCCAGGGATGTGGCAGCCACCGATTCTCTGGGTGCCACCATTTTACCTCTGTCTTTTTAAGATGTGAGGAGCCACATGAGTCAAATTCTTGGCTGCTGTGTGTCAGAGAGAAGGAATGCTGCATTCCCAGCACCGGAGCCACCACACCCACYCCTTTAATCCCTCTGGATTCACATCAAATGTGTCCTGACAAGGTGAGGTTGGGCAGAAGAGCTCATGAGGTCATGGGAGGCAGGAAAAAAATGTGCTTATCAAATAAAATCAACTTTATCRTTCTTCCTTGTGTATTTTGCCTTCTGGGTGGGGCCCTCCCAGTTTTATGTCGAGTTCTCGGAGGTTTTTCTCCACG
This sequence comes from Paradisaea rubra, assembly GCA_003713215.1. Taxonomy (NCBI): domain Eukaryota; kingdom Metazoa; phylum Chordata; class Aves; order Passeriformes; family Paradisaeidae; genus Paradisaea; species Paradisaea rubra. The sequence goes on along the minus strand of RAHL01000331.1, from coordinate 59,545 downwards.
GGAAGACAAACACGCATCAAAAGCCGGGATGCTCGTTAATCTCACGGTTCCTGCTTTCAAAAAAATCAAAGACGTCTTCATAATTATTAAGAAAAATGCCAYGAGACTGAGAAATCACCTCAGTAGGTGGCACTGGTTCCCTTGGAATCGGGTTCCGATGGAAATCGATGGGAKCTCTGGGAGAAGAGCTCCTCAGGCGTTATTGATCCAGGACTGAGGGATGACTCTCCCGCGTTGAGATGTGCAGTTTTCTCTCTCCACTCAGTTTTTCCTCCTTTTAGCTTTAATAAAAATGGGTTCTGGAAGTTTAAGAGTTTGTAAAGCTCAGGCTGGTGCAAGGTCTGAGGGYGGTGAGGGGCTGGGATGGAGTTCCCAGAGGAGCTGTGGCTGCCCCTGGATCCCTGGAAGTGCCCAAGGCCAGGTTGGACGGGGCTTGGAGCAGCCTGGGACAGTGGGAGGTGTCCCTGCCATGGCAGGGGTGGCACTGGATGGGCTTTAAGGTCCTTCCCACCCAACCCATTCCAGGATTCTGTGATTCATTTCCTCAGTCTAGCTCAGATCCCAGCTGGAATACTCGGAGGGAATAAAAACAGGGTGGTTGTGTTCTGATGTGGGCAGGGGAAAACTTCCCTCTCCAGAAACCCTCTCTGTCCCGTCCAACACTCACACACAGAAAGAAATTCCCCATTGGGACTTTTCCATAGGCTGCGCATCCTGTGGAATGATGCCAGTCCGGAGGTCTGTGYATCCATGGAATCACGGGATGGTTGGGTTGGAAGGGACAATTCCAGGGATGGGCAACCTGTGCTGTGGCCTCACCACCCTCACAGGGAAGAATTCCTTCCCAGTATCCCGTCTAACCCAGCCCTCTGGCAGTGGGAAGCCATTCCCTGTTATCCCAGCAAATCCATCCCCCCAAAAATGATCCCATGGGGAGCRCGCGTGYGTTCAGCATCCRGGCAGGGGGAAAAGCCTTCCCATTGTGAATCCAGCTCACGATCCCTGGATGTCTGTGGTGGAGGAGCATTTCTCATCYCCATCCTCTGGCTCCAAATGTTAAATGTTGTTTTTATCAGCAGCTCCTCTGCCGGAGCTCTGCAGGATGAGTCAGTGCCCTTCGGAGCAGAGTTGGGAATCAATAGAGCGCCGGGAATCAGATACTGCACTCCAATATGGATATCTCCAAAGGCATGGGAATGGTGCTGGTGACTAATGGATTGGTGGAAATATACAGCCAAAACAGCCCAGGCAGACAACAATCCCTCTGGAATTCTCTGGGACACCCAGTCCGTTGGATCTTGTCCATGCAGATGATGGGGGGGGGGGGGGGAAATTGAGCTCCCGGCTCCTGGTGGATCAAAAATTCATCTCCTGCAAGACCTTTAAAGATGGAAACTGCCCCAGGATTGTTTCTTGGGAAACCAGCAGCAGACGCTGCACCTGGAGYCTGATTTGGGAGGGACAGGTGGGTGCAGGGGGATTATTCCCCTTCTCYCGGCACTGGGAGACTCATCCAGAGCTCCCACTATGGGAGAGACACGGACACAGCAGATCCCCATCCCTGGAAGTGTCCCAGGCCAGGCTGGACGGGGCTTGGAGCACCCTGGGACAGTGGGAGGTGTCCCTGCCATGGCAGGGGCAGAACTGGATGGGCTTTCAGTCCCTTCCCACCCAAACCATTCCATAATTTTGTGATTCCATAATCCCATCTCTTCATCAGCCATCCRGGAATGGTCTCCTGGTTGTCATTGTTCTTTTCCCTCTCCAAATGTTGCATGAGCAGCCTCCAAACCCTCCTTGCAGTTGCCCATCTTATCTAAAATTGAGCTCTCAGGTCCTGATCGATCAAAAATTCATCTCCTGCAAGACCTYTAAAGATGGAAACTGCCCCAGGATTGTTTCTTGGGAAACCAGCAGCAGACGCTGCACCTGGAGYCTGATTTGGGAGGGACAGGTGGGTGCAGGGGGATTATTCCSCTTCYCYCGGCACTGGGAGACYCATCCRGAGCTCCCASTATGGGAGAGACAYGGACACAGCAGATCCCCATCCCTGGAAGTGTCCMAGGCCAGGCTGGAYGGGGCTTGGAGCACCCTGGGACAGTGGGAGGTGTCCCTGCCCAMGGCAGGGGGTGGCACTGGATAATCCTTAATGTTCCTTCCAACCCAAATAATTCCAGAAATTTGTGATTCCGTGATCTCCTGGCTGTCAGAGATGTTCTTCCCCCTCTCCAAATGTTTCATGAGCATCCTCCAAATGTTCCTTGCAGTTTATCCAAGGACTCTTGGGAATTTCTGGGAACAAGGAGTCAACGAGCTCCCGAAAACCACATTAATGGCGGGAATGAGCTGCCAGCTGTGCTCATCTGGCGCCGTTCCCTTGGCACTCGGAAGTTTTATTGTTTCTCCAGACAGAGGATGCCTCGGGCACTGCTGGAATCTGCATCCTAGCAAGCTGGGGGGACTGAAAGTCAGGAAAAATCGTCAACAGAATAAATATTCCCTCTTGGCACCGGAGGCTCTGGATTTCCCAGTGCCAGGTGTCGGCTCCCTGTGCCCCCCCAGGCTCCCGCTCCTGACTGGAAACAGAAACAAGAGTCATAAAACTGGGAATGTTTGGCGATAAAGGGAGATTTGAATCCCACGTCTGAACCTATGGCCGAGTGGCAGGGCTGGAATACAGGGATTSCYRGCTGTAGGATTGGGAACGCAGGGATTCCTGGCTGCTGGATCTGGAATACAGGGATTGGTGGCTGTAGGATCCGTAATRCAGGGATTCCCAGCTGTAGGATCMGKAATGCAGGGATTCCCAGCTGTAGGATCAGGAATGCAGGGATTCCCAGCTGTAGAAACAAGAATGCAGGGACTCCTGGCTGTAGGATCAGGAATGCAGGGATTCCTGGCTGTAGAGTCAGGAGTACGGGATACCTGGCTGTAGGATCAGGAATTCAGGGATTCCTGGCTGTTGGATCGGGATCACAGGAATTCCTGTCTGTAGAGTCAGGAGTACAGGGATTCCTGGCTGTAGAATCAGGAATGCAGGGATTCCTGTCTGTAGAATCAGGAATACAGAGATTCCGGGCTGCTGGATCAGGAATACAGGGATTCCTGGCTGTATAATCAGGAATACAGGGATTCCTGGCTGCTGGATCAGGAATACAGGGATTCCTGGCTGTAKAATCAGGAATKCAGGGATTCCTGTCTGTAGAATTGGGAATACAGGGATTCCYRGCTGYWKRATCAGGAATWCAGGGATTCCTGGCTGTATAATCAGGAATTCAGGGATTCCTGGCTGTACACAGGTGGAATCCCGTGGATTGTGTCAAATCCCTGGACAGAACCAAAGAGAAATAACCTCACATATTCCATTTTCAGTCCATTATCTGTTATCTCTAACCATGGTAATATTGTTATTAATATTAATAATTAATTGTTCTGTTGCTGTTGATGCTGATATAATCAATATTGATTATGAGCAATTATATGTTGTCCAATTATATCAATAATATGAATTTATAATCTATAATATAAATATTACAAATATTATTTWTATTTTCATATTCCTCTCCAAGTATTTGACAAAGGCAGAAGATTTTACCCCTGTGCTAGAAAGGAGACTTTGGTGAAGGCCAGTTATATTTTTTAATATATATTTATATCTACATATTTATATTTATATTTTCATATTTATATTTTTATTTTTACATCTATACATTCATATTTATATTCATTTATCCACACTTCATACATATATATATATGTATACATTTTTAATATATATTTATATTTATATCTGTCTTCCTGTATTATTTAAAGCTCTCCCATTTTCTCAGGGGAAGTTCTTGGCATGGCAGTGACCAATCCTGGACTCTCCCCATTCCCAGGCTCATCTATTAATCCATCAGGGTTTGGTTCTGGGACATTCCATGGGGATAATCCATGGTAAAATTGGTGTAAATGTGTAAAAACACCAAATTTAGGCTGCAGAAGGAYCCTGAGCTTCACTGGGTAATGGGGAATTTGAGCCACGYGGCACCAGCTGGGCATCAATCCCRAATTTTTTATCTGGATTGGGCAGCTGGGTTTAATTTGGGATTTCTGGGGTCTTTTTTTGAGGTTTGACAGATGGGAGATGGTGGGGACCAAGGTTTAACCCCTTCCCCACCTGAGAGACTTCCAGAGCTTTCCAGTTAATTCAGAATTTCTTCCAAAAACGAGGAAAAAATGTGGGAATTGAGATGGGGAGTGATGGGAAGGGACTGACAGCCCCGGAGGGAAGGATGGAAGATCCCCTACGGAGCTGTGACAATCCTGGTTGTCCCTTTCAGTGGGAACAAGCCCAACCATGCAGAGAACAGCCCAAAAAAATAAATAATTCTGCTTTCTTAATTCCGGAGTGATGGAGATGCTGAGCGAAACCACAGCCAGAAAAATCCAATAATTAATTCCACTTTATCCCGGAGTTTCCTTGGGGGAATGTTGTGATCCATGTCTGTGTGCATCCACCTGACAGGAAACTCAACGCCCCAGGTCTTGGACCTCGAACCGGCTGACATTGATTTAGATATTCTGCAGATCAGAGCCTTTCCCTGGAAAAAAAATCCACGGATTCAAGAATGCTTTAAAAAATGGCTCCGGGTTTATACCAATGGAAATGTGAATTATTCAGCCCCATAAGAGAGAGGAAAGCCCGCGATTTCTCACGGTTTTTTGCTTAAAACAGGTCAGAAACCCAGCTGCAATTTTATTTTTAAATTCCTGCCGGTGCTGGCTCGTGCAGCTTTTTCATGGAAGAAGAATCTGTGCTGAGATGCTTCCCTGGGCCTTGTCTTGGCAGCAGGAATTCCTGGGGAATGTCAATTTTTACTCAAAACGTGAGCAGCAGTTCGTGTTGGGAGGGCAGGGCTGGTTCCTCACGGAGACCCGGAGCAGGGGCCGTCTTTGTCCCGGGAATGTCAAATTCCTCTGTTCAACACCGGGGATCAGGGCAACTAAATCCAGATAAATCCAGATAAATCCAGAGCAACGGCACTGGAGTCTCTGGAGACTTCACAGGACCTGTAGGAGGAGGATTTGGTCCAGAAGAGTTATTTTTGCTCAGATAAAACTAGGCTCTGCTAGACCCAGCTCACTGTAAACCTTGGATTCTTCCGTCACAGAAATTCCATTTTATTTTGGATAAAAACACCTGAGGATGCAAGTCCTTCTTTTTAGCTTCTACTGGGAGTAACTCCCTGACTTCCAGATCCTCACTCCTTCAGAAATTAACTTTATTTCAGTGCTTTAACCCCAAACTGTTCTTTGCCCAGCTGAAATGCAAATCCAGAACGAGACAGGGACTTCTGCAGGAACCCAAGGAAGTCCGGAACCCAAATGCCGCGGCCACCCGATGGAATTTAGGTGCTTAAACTTCCTTTACTCCTGTGAAAATCCCAGTCTATGATTTTAAAACAGGTGCCGGCACTTCCCTTAACTCCCTGAACATCTTTTTGAGGGGGTTTGATGTGATGAGTGCTGAGGAGCTGTCACAACCCCTCTCCTTGAGCAGCATTCCCAGAGAGATGGGAAGAGGAAATCGCAATAACGGAGGAGGAGAAGCAGAGGATTTGCTCTTCTGCCTCCAGAAGTTTCTCCCCAAATTCCATGTCCTGCTCTCAGAAATGGGAAGGGTTTTAATGATCCAGGGGAAGGAAGAGACCCTCCTGGGATGGTTGGATGGGAATGCTGTTCCTTCAGGACCTTTTGGGGCAGCTGAGATGGTCGAGTGCTGTTGGATCTGGGAATCGCTCGCAGGGAGAGCCCGGAGACCTGCGGCTCCAGAGGGGAAAAATCGGGACACAGGGAGCCAAAATGTCTCCTCATGCCACTGAATCAGGGATATTCACAGGATGGTTTGGATGGAAGGGCCTTAAAGCCCATCCAGTCCCACCCCTGCCATGGGCAGGGACATCTCCCGCTGTCCCAGGGAGCTCCAACCCGGCCTTGGGCACTTCCAGAGATCCAGGGGCAGCCACAGCTGCTCTGGGAATTCCATCCCAGCCCCTCCCCACCCTCACAGGGAACAATTCCCTCCTAAAATCCAATGTAAACCTCCCCTTCTTTCAGTTTAAACCCATTTGTCCCAACCATGGGCAGGGACACCTGAAGAATTCCACCTTCCAAAGTAACCGGACCTCTCACCCAACTTCGGAAGCAGTCGCTAGGAATGGGTAAAAGTATCCAGTGCTGGGAAAAAGGGGAAGTTTGGACTTCTCCTGGGTCTTCTAAATGCCAAGACATCCTGGAACACCGCAGCTCCCAGCCTGGAACACCCAACGTGTTACACTGAGAGGTGTCGGAGCTCTCAGGGGCGGCAAATTTCCTTCCGCTCCCATGTGTGAAAATTCCCRAGTCAGGGATGGAATGGGTGTGATTTAAACCCTCAGCTGCTGCTCCCAGTCCCCGTCCTGGTCTCTGGGAGAGGCTCCGACCCAGCACCAGGCAGGATGGATCTGCCGCAGCTCCAGGCACGGAGCGGGTGTGAGAAGTCACACCCTGAGCGGGCTGAGGAGCTGCTGACGGATCTTTCCAATCCTGAACACCGCCTTTTCCCTGCTCCTGCTTTTAGCCAGCACCTGTCAGGGAAGATTAGAAGATGGAAGATGACGTGGAACGAAGAAAAAGAGTTCTGAGATGGGGATAAAGCCCCACCGTGGCACTGCTGGGTGTCACATTTCTGCTTCACAGCCTTCCCTTGTTAGCAAAGACAAGAAAAAACCCCAACACCAGCAGTTAAATTGTCTGTGTTCAGCTCCTGGGTAACACAAGCATTTTCTTCCCAGAGAAAATGGGAATATTTCAAGTAAATTGCTTTTGAAAGCAAACTGACACTTCTTAGTGCCGCATTTCAGCTGCTTTGAGCCAAACTGGTGGGGAGAAGGTGAAGGTTTCTTGCTCCCACACCACCAGCCCCTTCTCAGCGTTCAGCATCCAGGGGAGTTCCTTGGGAAACTGTCCCAGTCCTTGGCACTGGTGCCAAGCTGGAAAGGGGCAGTGAGGCATTGGAATGGAGAAGATGATGGAGTATTCCAGGTGCAAAACCTCTCGGAGTCTCTTTCCAAGCAATTCCTCTGGGATATCTCAAGGAGTCTTTCAGAGCAAAATCTTGGAGCAATTTGGGAAGTCGGAGTTCCCAGAGGAGCTGTGGCTGCCCCAGAATCCCTGGAAGGGTCCAAGGCCAGGCTGGAGCTCCCTGGGACAGTGGGAGATGTCCCTGCCCGTGGCAGGGGGTGGCACTGGATGGGCTTTAAGGTCCCTTCTCACCCAAAACATTCCAGGATTTTTATCTCTGTGGCTGCAAATCCACAGATGCAGCTGGAATCACTTCCAGGCAATCCAAGACTCAGCTCAGGGGTTTGGTCATGGAGTTTTGAGTTCAGGTGACCACGCAAAAGGCAGAGCCCCCGTTAATGGGACAAGGAGACATTGTCTGTGCACCCCTACATGGGAAGGGCGGCAATCTGGGAGCCCTAGGATTGAGTTGGGTATTTCTTGGGATTTGGAAATGGCCTCAAGTTGTGCCAGCAGAGGCTGAAGTTGGATATTGGAATAATTTCTTCCCAGAACGGGCAGTGGTGGAGTCCCCATCCCTGGCAGGATTTAACGGCCGTGGGGATGTGGCACTTGGGGACATGGTCAGTGGTGGCCTTGGTGATGCTGGGGAATGGTTGGACTCAATGACCTTAGGTGGCTTTTCCAGCCCAAACAATTCCATGATTCCCTGATTCCTGCTGAGATTTTTCATGGTATAACTTTAATGAAGAAGAGAAAATAATTCCATCCCTGTCTGAGTACCTGGCGAGGTCCGGGGGGTCTGGAAAGCTCCACAGGAATTCCAGATCTCCTCTCAGAACCACTGTCCTCTGTGCAGGGCTCACTTGTGCTTCTGGAAACAACTTTGAGTTTGATTTTTTCACCTTCCTGGGAATTTTTTCCTTTGGAAACAGCTGGAACAGCCCTCTCCTTTTTCACTATTTCACCAGAGTAAAAAAAACACTTTCCACGAACTCGCCTTTTCTTTTCCTTTAAGGTTTAATAGTTTTTATGCCAGTGAATCCATGCATTTCAAATCCTCATCCCAAGCTTTGGAGCTGATTTCCGTGGCAGATACGAGCGGCGATGCCTGCCCTGATCTCAGCCRTGGTTTATTTTTACTCCTCCATATCAGGGGTTGTTTGTCACGCTGCCTGCGCGGGGGGACTCACATTGCCGAGCTCTGGGGAGCTGTAACTCATCTTCTGTTTAATCCACTGTCTGTCACAGGCTCGGATTTCACACGGAACACTCGGCCCTTCCTGACATCCCTCACAATCCTTTTCTCCGGGTGTTGTTATTTATTCTCTGTGCACTCGCTCCGTCCTTCGTTACCAACTTAAGGAAGTTGGGTTTCCAGTCAGTGTCGTTTGAGGAAAACTCTTGGTGTGGAATGGGCTGCATGTGGGATTCTGACAGGGTTCTGGGATGTTAAAGATGTCCAGGTGAGCAGATTGTCGCTCCTGCTCTGCTTTGAGGGCAGCTGTAGAACTCCAGGATGGTTTGGGATAGAAGGGACTGTGCAGATCATCTCGTTCTACCTCCTGCCAGGGACAGGCAGCAACAGAAATCAGGGAATCATGGAATTGTTTGGGCTGGAAAAGCCATCTAAGGTCATYGAGTCCAACCATTCCCCAGCATCACCAAGGCCACCACTGACCATGTCCCCAAGTGCCACATCCCCACGGCTGTTAAATCCTGCCAGGGATGGGGACTCCACCACTGCCCATTCTGGGAAGAAATTATCCCAATATGCAACTTCAGCCTCCGCTGGCACAACTCGAGGCCATTTCCAAATCCCAAGAAATACCCAACTCAATCCTAGGGCTCCCAGATTGCTGCCCTTCCCATGTAGGGGTGCACAGACAATGTCTCCTTGTCCCATTAACGGGGGCTCTGCCTTTTGCGTGGTCACCTGAACTCAAAACTCCATGACCAAACCCCTGAGCTGAGTCTTGGATTGCCTGGAAGTGATTCCAGCGGCATTTGTGGATTTGCAGCCACAGAGATAAAAATCCTGGAATGTTTTGGGTGAGAAGGGACCTTAAATCCCATCCAGTGCCACCCCCTGCCATGGGCAGGGACACCTCCCACTGTCCCAGGGAGCTCCAAGCCCCGTCCAGTCTGGCCTTGGACATTTAGCAAGTTGGTTGTTCTCTGATTTGAAAGGAAAAAAAGCCATAATGTTGATGTTCTCCTTGAAGTGCTTTGAGATCCGTGGAGGAGAAGCTTTTGTGTAAAAGCAGGTGTTTCCTGTGGAAGTTTAGGTGACCAGGGTATGGTGAGGTGACAAGCAGGAACATCAGCTCTAACCCCAGCCCGTACCTGGTCCCAACCTCCGCTCCAGCCCTGGCTCCAACCCAGCTCCAGCCCTGGCTCTAACCCAGCTCCAGCCCTGGCTCTAACCCAGCTCCAACCCTGGCCCAAACCCTGCTCCAGCCCTGGCTCTAACCCAGCTCCAACTCTGCTCTAACCCTGGCTCCAGCCTGGCCCAAACCCTGCTCCAACCCTGGCTCTAACCCAGCTCCAACTCTGCTCTAACCCTGGCTCCAGCCTGGCCCAAACCCTGCTCTAACCCAGCTCCAACCTAGCTCCAACCTGGCCCCAACCCAGCTCCAACCCAGCTCCAACCCCAGCTTGAAACCAGCTCCAACCCAGCTCCAGCTCCAGCTCCAACTCTGCTCCAACCCCAGCTCCAATCCCAGCTCCAAAGAAGCTCCAACCCCATCTCCAACTCTGCTCCAACCCCAGCTCCAGCTCCTGCTCCAACTCATCTCCAACCTGGCTCCAACCCGGCTCCCCCAGCTGTTCCTGCTCCTCCTGAGGAGGAGGCGACATTGCCGGGTGGCCGCGTGGATCTCCTGAGCTGGCAGGGACCCAGGAGGAGCAGGGACCCCGTCACTCTCTTGTCACACGCGGCACCAGCAGCTCGGCGCCTTCACCTCCGCGCGTCTGTCACCCATGAAGGGAATTGGGAATCGGGAATCGCTCCCATCCCAGAGCTAAACACAGACACGAGGCAGGAGGAGGAACCCAGCAGGAACATCGGAGCTCCAAAGGGAGCTGAGAACAGCCCTGGCCCCCTGAGCTGTCACCAGAGGCACCCCAGACGCTCCGACACCGCTCCCACCCACGGGGAYGGAAAGCTCGGGACGGCCTCCGCCTAAAAATAAAAGCAAGGAGTACTCCAGACCTTCTTCAAAACACAACGAGGCGCCGGAGCGTGGGCATCACTGGAATAAAAAGCCTGGGGAAGGTGTGGGCAGGACGGATCCCTGCAGCCCAAACCGCGGTACAGGAGCTTTGCCACGGCTGAGCACCTCCTGGGAGCTGGGGTTATTTTAGGGAACTTCCTTCTGGCTGATGTGTCCTGAAATAGGACTTTTGTCTTTCTGGAGTGAAGCTGGGGGGGAAAAAATTGTCATGTTTGCTCTGCCTGACAACAGGCTTGCAGTTCCCTGGAAGAGTTTGGCTTGGGAAGGACTCTTGGGATGCTGAGGAAGGAAAATAAGGGATAAAATAATCCTAAGGGATGTTTGACAGGATAAGGAAGGAAAATTGTCCTTCCTGTGGGCTGCTTGATAGGATATGGAAGGAAAACAGTTCCTCCTAAGGGATGCTTGATAGGATAAGGAAGGAAAAGAATCCTTCCAAAGGGCTGATTAATAGGATAAGGGAGGAAAAGAATCCTTCCAAAGGGCTGATTAATAGGATAAGGGAGGAAAAGAATCCTTCCTCTGGGCTGCTTGGTAGGATAAGGAAGGAAAAGAAACCTTTCAAAGGGCTGATTAATAGGATAAGGAGGGAAAAGAATCCTTCCTATGGGCTGCTTGATAGGATAAGGAAGGAAAATTGTCCTTCCCATAGGTGGCTTGGTAGGATGAGGAAGGAAAACCCGCTGTGAGGTGCCATCGGTGGGTTGGAGCAGGAGCACAGCTCTCCGTGGATGGACAAGGATGCCATGGATGTAAAACAAAGGGAAAACGAAGGTTGTGGTCCCTGAGTGTTAAATCCAGACAAAATTCAATCCGACACAAAACTCAGCATCACTCGGGGCCGGTGCTGAGGGCAGCAGTTGGATCTGGGAATCCCCCCTGCTCAGGATGGCTCCGTGGATGCTGCTGAGCCGTGATAAATCCACGGTGAACCTGAGCCCTTAAAGCTGTCCTGGATCCTGTGTGGTTACCGCAGGAAAATAAATATCCTGGGATGAAGGTGATGTTTTTGCTCTCCCTGGAGATTCCTGCTCCGAATCACCCCACGGCAGCCAATAAATTCAGAGGCTCCAAACACCACAAAACACAACTTTGAGACGAGAGAGCTCACGAGGTGACAGCAGTCAGGGAATTAGGGTGCGTTCCTGGGGAGATCTCAAGGACGTGAGGGCTGGAAAAGCCTCCCGTGGGACTCGGAGCAGGCAGGGAGACAAAGGATGCTCTGGAGAGCATTCCCTGGTTGTGACAGAGCAGAGAAAACCGGCTCTGAGAGCCCTTCCCCATCATTCCTGGGAGTCAGGGAGGTTTGGAGCTGTCAGAGGAGCATTTCTTCGGGGTGAGACACTTGTTATCCATCCGGAGCACGGGTGAGGGATGGTGTGAATCCACGGATGTGCTGGACAAGGTACGGGAAGGCTGAGGACATTTGTCAGTCTCGGATGAGCCTCTTCCCGCATAAAACTCCGGCCCTGTTGTCACTTTAAGGGAGTTTATTGCTTCTCGGTGGAAAGCCAGAGGAGAAAAGGAACAGATGAGAGGAGATTTGTGAGGCATCACAGACCCAGCTGCAAAAACCAGGGGGCAGATGGAGAAAGCGAGCGTCAAAATTGGGGCTTGGAGCCGTTTGTGCTGCTCCTGGGATTGGGAAATCGCTCCATGCCCTCCCCAGCCTCTCCCAGGTTTCTGAAACGCCAGCACGGCTGAGCTGACACTTTATCGTAATTAGTCAATATTATTTATTTACCCCAGTGCTGTCTGGGGACTGAGTCACACGTCAGGCCCTGGCAGAAGGGCTGCTCAGAGCCAGCCCGGAGCCAGGTAACAGACGGGCATGATGGCAGGGACGGGTTTCGGATCCAAATCTCACTTTGTTTTACGCTTGGGGACCTCGTGGGGACGTCTGTTCTTTCCAGCACAGACCTGTGGTGGCATCCAGCAAAGCTCAGGCCTCGGGGTGTTTCTAGACCTGGAATCTGCCTCTGAACTTGACCTCTGACTTGTGCAGTCAGACTTGAGTCAGGCAAAATTTGGGGTTAAACTTAATTAAAGTTTTTAATTCATAATTTTGGTGATGTAGAACTTGCAGGAGCTGTTTACTCTTGGACAAAGAAATTCTTGGGACAGGACATGTCTGTCGCTGTTTTCCCCACGGAGGAGTAGAGAAACGACACGAAGTCCAGGCTCAGGGATAAATGGATGATGATTTAATGAATTCTCGGAAGACTTTTATATGTTAGTTTGCAAAGTGTATTAAGTGGCATAAGGTAATTGGTTTTTGCCATCCACCCCCTAAGGGGATTGGTCAAGTTCTAGAACGCCCATCTCTGAGTGTTTTTCTAGTTAGAATCATAACAATTCTTTTAAAACTACTCGCAACTGCAAGAAGTTTACAAAACTGTAACATTGTTTTGTCTTACTTGCATGGGCAAGACAGAACTCTCACAAAAATGCTGCAGAGAGCTGAAGAAATTCTCTGCTGGAGTTTTTTCAGCGTCCATACATGTTGCCTTTGGGTTTTTCCCCTCTGAGTCCTTTGAGTTTTTAACCCAAGACAAGCTGGGTTTGGAAATCAGGATCTGCCAGAGCGTTTAGATCATTATACCCAAATAAAGATAGGATAAGATAAGATAAAGACAGAACTCCATGTCCAGCTCTGGGGCGGTGGCATAAGAAGGATGTGGAGCTGCTGGAGGCTTCATTTCCTTGGGATTGTGTAAAAATTCCCGACTCCAGAGTCAGGAGTGAGTCAGGGGGAGCTGTGCCAAGGTTTTGGCATCCCCAACACCCCGAGGATGTTTCCATGTGGAACACATGGTTTGTGTCTCCTGCGAGATCCTGTGAGGGGGCGAGTCCCTGCTGGGGAAGGGTTTGGGCCTTTTTGGGTTCCCTTTAACAAGGGAAGTTTTTAGGATGAATTTTGAATGCTTGAAATGGCCCCAGGCAGAGCAGCAGGTGGAGCCAGGTGGGTCAGACCCCTCTTTGTGTTTAGAAGGGGGTCAGGAATGTAGGGGTGAACTCCAGGCACTTTAAATCCTAAAATCCTGGAATGGTTTGGGTTGTAAGGGACCTTAAATCCCATCCAGTGCCACCCCTGCCATGGGCAGGGACATCTCCCACTGTCCCAGGGTGCTCCAGCCTGGCCTTGGACACTTCCAGGGATCCAGGGGCAGCCACAGCTGCTCTGGGAGTTCCATCCCAGCCCCTCCCCACCCTCACAGGGAGGAATTCCATCCCAAAATCCCATCTAACCCTGCCCTCTGTCGGTGTGGAGCCAATTCCATCCCCTTGGACTGAGAGTGTCCTGTTGGTAATGGCTGCAGTTTTCCAGCCTCCCCCAACACAGAATCCTTGGCTTTGGAGAGAAGAACGAACGTGCTCCACCAGCTGCTGAAGGGGGAGAATAATTCTGGGATGCAGAAACGTCCCACTCATTACGGGCACCGTTAGTTCCCCATAAAAATCTGAAACTGGGAAACTCACGAGACACCTGCCCTGTGCCTCCACCTCTGGTTTTATGTCCCAGGGACAATCTGTCCGTGTCACAGCCCTCAGCCTGGCTCCGGGGGGTGTTGTCACCTCCCATAAATATGGACATGACAGGGATGCTTTGACAAGACAGAATTGCGGTAACGGGCAAAAGCATTAATACAATAAATAAMATTTCACATTCCGGTGCAGCGGCTCTGAGCTTTAAATTCACATCAGATCCTTGAGGAAGAGCGCTCAGTCTGTGGCAATGAGGCGTTCAGAGGGAAAGCCAATTGTCCAAAATCCTTGCTGGCGTCAGGAGCATGGGCCTGAACTCCTGCCCCGCTCTCAGTGGCCAACAGACTCTCCCTGTCCTTGTGGATGGAGGCATCTGAGCAAATATAAAATATTGATGTGCTCTCGCTCCTCTGGCTGCCTCGTGGATGAATCCTTTGGAGTGAGAATTGTCTCCTACCACGCTTCTAAGCAGCTCCAAGTCGTGCAGAAGAGGTCGCGGGTCATTCAGGAGAAACRTCTGCAGCATTCCCAGACGCTTCAGTAACACGAGTCCCCCGCCTGGAGAAATTTGTACCTTTACAAAGCAGCACAGATTTCCTTCTCGGATGTTTCCGTGCTTCCCTCAGTAATTTCAGGACCTGCTCCGGCCTGGGGGAAGCTCCAGGTGGTTCACTGGGGTGTAAAAGCATTTTTCCTCCTTCGGCTGTGGCACATTGTGGTCCTGAATCTGAGATCCTGATTCCAGATTATCCCTGAGAGGTGAGGGAGGCAACAGCCTTGGAACAATATTTGGTTAAAAAACGCTGTCCTGGGGTTTTCCTGATGTGTTCAAAGCCAGTCTGGACTAAGCTTGGAGCACCCTGGATATGGCAGGGGGTGGGACTGGATGGGATTTAAGGTCCCTTGAACCCAAAGCATTCCATGGTTTTGTAATCATAAAATCCAGAATTACTGATAAATTTGGCACCCAGCAGGGCTGGTTTTGCTTAGGTAGATCCCTTCTTTCCCTGTCCTTCCCCGCTTTTCACCCTCAGGATGATTCTTCCGCTCRTTTCCCCTGGAGGCTTTTCTCTGACGTGAGCTCTGTGTTCCTTACGCAGGCTCTGCTTCCATCTGCAGCGACCGCATCCCGTCCTGTCCTAAATCAGCTCCAAAAGCCCGGAGAATTCTGCCAGCACTTCATCCGTCACAGGCCTCTCTACCCGAACCTGTGCACCCCCAGAGAGATCGACCGAATTAATCGACTTCTCCTCCCAACAAAACATTTTTGGGAATAGGACACCAAACCCCTCATCTGACACAAATYATCTGATTCCCTTCCCTTTTCCTGCCTCTGCCCCCACTCTCCATGGAAGGGGAAACAAAGGCGTCCTTCGGGGTGGCATTTGCGGTGCCATTGTCTCCAGCGCAGCCGTGACATTTCCTCGCGGAGCGGCACCTCCTGCCTCTCCAATCACATTAAATTTTCAGGATGTCTCGGAGTCAGCCCAGAGCGAAGTAGCTGCGATGGATTCCTGGCTGCGGATATTTCCAGGCCCCTGCAAGAACACCTTCAGCCCAGACGGAGGGAGACAACACATTTATTCCGGGCTCTCGGTGCCAGAGCCATCCCGGGGACACGGCTGGAGGGGAGGAGAGGCAGATGGAGGGGAAGAGGGGGTGAAATGCAGCCTCCCGTGGAACAGCCATGGCTGGAAACACTGAATTTGTGATTATGGGATAAAACAGCCACCTTTCCCCGAAAACTGGGGTTGTGAAATGCAGATTGAGGATGGGTAGCTTGGGTTTTTCTTCCCCCTGTATTTCTTCCAATTTGTCTGTTTGGCTTTCCAGGTTGTGTGCAAACTGAGGTGGAAAATCTGTTTTTCTGGACGTCCTTTGGGAATGGAGAGCTCAGCCAGGCACCCCCAGGACATGTGGACAAACAAGGGGGGATTTCAGAGCAAAACATCCAACCCGAGTAAACCCATGGAGTGAAAATCCCGATTTAACCTGATTCCATGATCTGACTGTGAAACCTGCACAGGGCAGGGGAGAGCAGGCAAAGAGCGTCCTGAGTCCTGTGCATTTTGACATTATCGTGGAGTCATGGAATGGGTTGGGGCGGGAAGGACCTTAAAAATCACCCAGTTCCAGCCCGGACACCTTCCACTATCTCATGTTGCTCCAAGCCTTGTCCAACCTGGCCCTGGACACTTCCAGGGATGGTTTATCCACAAATTCCCCAGACAACACTCCCTCTGCCTTTGAATTTGAACTCCAAACCTGCATCCAGCCTCATCCCCGAACTGCTCTTGATGGTGTCATAGTTAATGACTTTTATTAGCAATGCTAATGAGATCACTAAAAATGTTTATGGGACAAATTCATTTAGAGAGACAAAGCTGCTGGAGGACTTGGGGCTCTCCCGGGCCCGGCTCTCCCGGCCGTAATTATTATTATTCCATAACCAGCCTGAGAGTTTGGATCTATTTCATTCTAATATTAAGCAATAGCTTTACTTTTAATCTCCTCGTGTTTTCCCCAGGCGTTTTGGAGGTGGTGGGGAAGATCCTGGGTAATAAAGCACGAAAAATGTGAGAGCAGGCCCGGGGAGTCCCTGTGCCACGTCAACATCGCTTTGTCTCAGATGTTTAACACGAACAAAACATCCGAAAGCTTTCTCTGGACTAACAGGAGGCTGCTGCTCAGTGAGGAGACAACTCATGATCCCCTCCCGACGCTCATCCCAGCCCCTGCACCCCCAGGACGGAATTCCCCATTGAGTATGGGATTTTTGGGGGAAATTTCTTCATGGAAACGGTTGTCCAGTCGTCCCTTTACAGGTTGTCCAGGGCACTGGTGGACTCCCCATTCCTGGGGGAATCGGAGAGTGGACGTGGCATGTGGGGACATGGCTTAGGGTGGCCTTGGCAGGGCTGGGGGAACGGGTGGACTCGATGGTCTTAGAGGGCTTCTCCAACCCAAACAATTCCGTGACTCTCTAATTCAATGACTTTTCTAATTTTTTTTCTGATGGGAAAACTGTCAGCTTGTAACATGGACTTTATTTATTTATTTATTTATTTGATTGATTGATTGATTGATTGACTGATTGATTGAGAGAGAGAGGAAAATTTTGGAGTGCCTTTTAACCTCTTCCCAATTAATATTAATTAAAATTGGGTTGGTGCGGGCGGCTGAACACGGGCACCCTCCTGTCAGCCTGTCTGCACCTCCACATCTGTGCACATCTGCAGATGGGCTGGGACCTCCCGGAACACCCAGCTCCTCTGCTGGGCTCCAGAACCTTCTACGAGTCAAGGAGCTCTCCGTCCACATGGAATTTCTGCTGAGGGATATCTGGGAAAAATGCATTCAATTCCCCAGGACACAGAAGGAGCTGGCCTGGTGTCCGTGCCTGTGAAGGGCTGGGTGATTCCAGGATGGAATCCTCTCAGGGCCTGGCTGGGAATCACATCCTGACATCTCCAGAGCCGTCGGCAGATGGATCTSCCAGGCTCAGGAGCTGTGATCCATCAGGGATTCGGAGCAGTGCAGGGAAGGGAAGTGCTGGGAGTGGGATCTGCCTGGCTGGAGAAGGGATTTGTTTGTTCAGAAGGAACTCAGAGGAAATGAGTCCCTCCAGCTGCCCAGGGAGAGCAGAGCTCCTCTGCTGGGGTGGGAGGTCCAGGGCCGGTTTCAAAATCTTAATCCTGAGCTCCCCAGGGCAGGTCTAGGATTAGGGCTTGGAAAACCACTGGATTCCAGCAGTGTTGGGGCCGGAGCCGTGGGAGATGGACTCAGCCTGGTCCCTGGCTCAGTTTCCAGTAGGGCCACAAGGGCGTTCCAAAATCTGGAGTTCCTCTGGAGCTGGGAGAGCTGGGGGTGTTCCCATGGAGAAGGGAAAGATCCAGGGAGAGCTCAGAGCCCCTTCCAGGTCCTAAAGGGGCTCCAGGAGAGCTGGAGAGGGACTGGGGACAAGGGATGGAGGGACAGGACACAGGGAATGGCTTCCCACTGCCAGAGGGCAGGGATGGATGGAATATTGGGAAGGAATTCCTTTCTGTGAGGGTGGGGAGGGGCTGGGATGGAATTCCCAGAGCAGCTGTGGCTGCCCCTGGATCCCTGGAAGTGTCCAAGGCCAGGCTGGAGCAGCCTGGGACAGCGGGAGGTGTCCCTGCCCGTGGCAGATGAGTTTTAAGGTCCCTTCCAACCCAAACCATTCCAGAATCCCATGGATTGTGCCTGCAGCCATCTGCCATCACCATGTGCTCGGCACAGGCCCCGGCTGCGTCTCCTGGGTCGTGTCCACGCAGGAACAGCCGGACCCTGCGCTCAGGGATGGTCTCCAGTGAGCAGGAACAAACCCTCACCCGGCCCAGGTGGGATTGGAGCACCACAAAGGATCCCTCCAAGGAGAACCGAGGCCATGTTGGGAGCCAGGGATAGATCCTGTCCCTGAAGGAACAACCTGGATGGATCCAACAGGATTAATGTGCACTTTTTGGTGAAAACTGCCGAGTTTCCTTTGCCAGCTCATGGAGAAGAACAAAACAACTTTGCAGAGGATGATTGGGACAGAAAAGCCGGGCTTGCCAAGGCCTGGCCCAGGGTTGGGATCTTCAAATCCGAGGGAAACAAGTTTTATCAACGCTTTTCTCAGGAGAAATCTTTGCCGACCCTTTTCTTCCCTGCTCCCACCTCTCCAGGGAAAAGAAAAAGATCAAAAAAAACCCATTTCAGGCAGAAAATGCTTTTCCCCAGAACAGCAGAGCTGAGGGAGTCTCCCAAGAAACCCTCTGAGGACTTTGTGTTTGTGGTTGGTTTTGTGTTGGAAATGAAATGTTCATTTCAATGAAAGCAATGAGACCGTGAGAAATCCCGGGATGGAGAGAAACTGTTCCTGAGTGGGAATGGAATTGCAACCAGGTTGGAATTATTGATCCTCCTGGAGTTTGGCACAGCCAGAAGCAATCTGGGGTGGAAATCTGGGGAGTGAATTAAGTATAACCTTCCTTTAATAGGAATTTATAGGTCATTTAAGGCTTAATGATCTCTATCCAGAGCCACTGGTTTCGGAATCCTTAAGAGGAAAAAACATGAAGGGAAACATCCCAAATTTCTGGCTGGAGAGGAATAAATACCCCGAGGATCTCTGCTTCAGAGGTAAACCATGTGTTGGGAAATGGGCTTCAGAAAAAAAAGGATAAATGAGTTTTGGAGGAAGTGGATGCATCGGGAATTCTGCTGTGTTGGGTCCTGAGGGGGGAAAAAGAGAAATAAAGGCCACTGAGGTTAAGGAGTGATGTAGGAGCAAGGAATTTATTGTAATTTGGGGATACACAGCTGAAAAATACAATCAGGGTTGTCCAAGGGGAGGTAGGAGGTCTCTGTGTGAGGAGCTGGAGGCAAGGAAGGAATAAGGAGTGGAAAATCATGCTGACAAAGGCTCAGCTCCCAAAAAATGGCTTTTCCACCTCTGGTCTCGAGCGAAGCAGGGAAGAGAAATGAGAGAGGAGAGAGGGGAATGCAGCAGAGAGATTGATTTCAGCTGCTCTCTCCCGGAGAAAATGGAGGTGGAACAATTCCAAAGGCTGCTGGTGCTGCTGGGAGAGGCCTTGAGCTCGGTGCTGCCACATCAGACTTCTCCCAGAATAAAGGGAAAGAAAGGGATGTATTTTTGAGGAAAAGGACCTGGATGTGGCAGAGGTTAAACTGCAGGGGATCAGTGTGAGGACGTAGGTTTGAACAGGAGCTGCTCTCCAAAATAACGCCGGGAATGGGAAGGAAATGGGAAGCGATGGGGGGTTCGTCAGCGGTTCTAGAGGAAAAGTCAAATCCCTGCTGTCAGTGCTTCACTGAGGTGTTCTATTGGGTATTTTTAGGGGGAAAAATGGTGTTTTTAAGGAAAATATTCAAGGATGAGAAATTGGATGCAGTTTGGAGCAACCTGGTCTAGTGGAARGTGCCCCTTGGTTGGACTCRATGGTCTTTGAATGTCCCTTCCAACCCAAACCAATCCAGGATTCTGCGAAATTCCAAGCTAAAATCAAAGGTTTARTTCCCCATTGCCTGGAATAACAGGATCTAATGGGCTTATTCCCACTCCAATTATAGCACTTCGATGTGTGAATTATWTTTTTAATAATTTTTTCCTTTGCTCTACACCAGAACACAGAAAGAAGTAAAACTGTCTATCAAAAAGGTTTTTTTAAATTGAGCTCTTGATGGCTTCACGTGGCTCCAGCCACTGCCATTCCTTCCTAAATGGGAATGGGARGCTTAAAAAGCTCTTTCCAAAATCCCTGCCTGGCATTCTTATGAATATCTTAATTAAAGAAGATTATGGAATCATCTCCCAGCACTCCAGGGGGGGCACTGAAGTCAAAGTTTGTAACTGCAACTTTCAGATGGGTCTTTTCAAGCCATTAATTGGACGTCGTTTAATTATAGTCTGGGCTTTTCCAGGAATTAATACTTGGAGAGATTTAATATCCCGCTCCATATTCCCGATGCCACGGTCAGTGTGTGGAGGAACGCGAAGGCCGTGGGAGGATTTTCCTTGAGGAAAAGGTTCAGCGTTGTATTATTCCCGTTATTTTGTGCTTTGGGCACCGCGTGTCCCATGTGGATGACCAAAAGCCACCCCGTTTTTCCCCCTTGGATGCATCATTTTTTCCCAGTCCTGGAATCTTGGGAAAAGCTTTCCCATTCCCAGAGCTCTGTGTTGACCAGGAGTGGCAGAGGAGTTAATTCCAGAGCCAGGGAACACCCGGAGGTTTGCCTGGAGGGTTGTTTGTTGTTCCTGCTCTGATCAAACACGGCTCCGCTCCCCTTTGTGCCGCTCCGGCTTCTCCTCCGCTTACTAAAAATAGTGGAAAACATTCCAGTGAACAATAGCGCCAAGGGATTCGCTTTGCTCCCCCCAAGAGCGAGCTTCTGTAAAGAAATATTGTTTCTTAATTAATCATTTATCCACTTCATTAGGTGTTGTCAGCAGCAGAATGAAAAATGGGGCTGCTGAGATGAGGCGCGTTTGCATTTGTTTTGTTTTCCGGGGAGCTGGAGATCATTTCAAGGAGCAGCTGTGTCAGGAACACTGAAAACAGAGAGTTTGGGATGAGCAGAACCTGGGCTGGGGGTCGAGTTTAATGTGGGGTTTAATTCAGGATGTGGAGCTGCTGGAGGGAGTCCAGGGAAGGCCATGAGCATGCTCCAGGATCTGGAGCCAGGCTGGGAGAGCTGGGGGTGGGAGAGCAGGGAACGGCTTCAGGAAACTGGGATTAAGAGGAGTTTTTTGGGGGAACAAGGATGTCCCTCCCGTGTTCCCATCACACACATGTTGTGCCCCAAATGACATGGAAAAAATTGGAGCRAATCCAGAGGAGGCCATGAGGGGCTGGAGCAGCTCTGGAGCCAGGCTGGGAGGGCTGGGGGTGTTCCCATGGAGAAGGAAAATTCCAGGGAGACCTCAGAGCCCCTTCCAGGGCCTAAAGGGGCTCCAGGAGAGCTGGAGAGGGACTGGGGACAAGGGATGGAGGGACAGGACACAGGGAATGCCTTCAAAGTTAGGGAGAATAGGATTTCATGGGATATTGGGAAGGAATTCCTGTCTGTGAGGGTGGTGAGGGGCTGGGATGGAATTCCCAGAGCAGCTGTGGCTGCCCCTGGATCCCAGGAAGTGCCCAAGGCCAGGTTGGATCACCCTGGGATGGTGGGAG
>RAHL01000331.1:13773-34784 GCA_003713215.1 Paradisaea rubra | reverse complement strand
CCAATGGCAAAAAGAGCTCGGTGGTCCAGGGTTGTTCTGATGTGATGTAGAAAGGACCAGAACAAAGAGTTCCAGCTGATATTTTTGGGTAAGTTAGGGCAGGATGGGGAAAGAAAGCAGGAAGTCAATTCCATGTGCCAGGATTGATTCCCTGGCTGGTCAGAGAGCAGGAGCAGTTACTTAATTGCAACTAAACAGGCAGAATTTCTCTTTAAATCTGGTTTCTACTCAAATGTGTGAATGAAACACATCCACTCACTCCGACACTGAGCTCTCCACTGCCCTTCCTGACTCCTCACCCAAGATTCCCTAAATTCCRGTAGCCTGGAGAAAGTTGGGCCTCCTTGAAGAGTCCTTGTTCAGTGTTTCCATGCGAGCAGAGCAGATCCCTCAGGGTGTGTGGGAAAAGTGCTGCTGACTCCGGCCTTCTGCTGGTGTCTGATCCAGGTGACATCCAAGTTTTTCATTTCCTTTTTCCCTTTCCTGCTGAGCCAGCGTTTCCCGGCTCTCCATCCATCCCAGCTCCGAGCCATCATCTGCATCTCCCAGCCCATCAATTAATTTCTGTTTTAATCAAGGGACTGCATCTTTCTCTTCGGGCCCATTCGTCATCTCCAGCTCTTGGTGGAGCTGCAGGCATCCATCCATCATCGCTGCTGCCTCGTTCCTCAGGGAAAGGCTGCTGTGGTGGGAAGGGAGGAGCTGTGCCAGCACTGCCGGGTGCCAGGGAKCCACAAAATCAGGGAATGGTTTGGGCTGGAAGGACCTTAAAGCCCATCCAGTGCCACCCCTGCSATGGGGACACCTCYCACTGTCCCAGGCTGCTCCAAGCTCTGTCCAACCCGGCCTGGAACAGCCCATTCCAAACAGGATCATCCATCAGGTCTCAAATGGTGCATCTCTAATTAATTAAGCATGGTCGAGCTAATTAAATGGGAAGCAGTGCCCTGAGTTAATGACGTCATATCTGTCCCTCGTTAGCGCCGTGCTGGTGGGGAGGGGGCCATGAAGTGCTGCCATGGGGTTCACTGGCATAGAAATTCATAGAAATTCATAGAAATTCATAGAAATTCATATAAAATTATAGAAATAAATCCTTAAGGCTTTTCTAGGGTCAAGGAAAGAGTGATGCTGCCAAGTCATGGAATCACTGGGGCTGGAAAAGCCCCCCAAGATCACCGAGTCCAAGCTGAGCCCGATGCCCACCTTGTCCCCAGCCCAGAGCCCTGAGTGCCACATCCAGGCCTTCCTTGGGCACCTCCAGGGATGGGCACTCCAAACCTCCCTGGGCAGCCCCTGCCAATGTTTAGCAACACTTTCCCAGGAAGAAATTCCTCCTGATGTCCACAGGAGGAGAGAGGGGGAGTCAGTTGTGTGGTGGAATTGTGTGGGGGAATTGTGAGGTGGAATTTTGTGGGGGAACTTTGAGGTGGAATTTTGTGGGGGAATTGTGAGGTGGAATGGTGAGGGGGAATTTTGTGGTGGGATCGTGTGGGGGAATTGTGAGGTGGAATTCTGTGGGGGAATCATGTGGGGGAATTTTGAGGTGGAATGGTGCAGTGGAATTGTGGGGTGGAATTCTGTGATGGAATTCTGAGGTGGAATTTTGAGGTGGAATTCTGTGATGTAACTTTGTGGTGGAGTTTCGAGGTGGAATTTTGTGGTGGGATTTTGAGGTGGAATTCTCGGGTGGAATTGCGTGGTGGAATTGTGAGGTGGAATTCTGTGGTGGACTTGTGGGGTGGAATTCCGTGGGGGAATTACCTGGATGAACTGTGTGGTGTGCCTTTGACAAATGTGCCTTAGACAAACCGGGAGAGATTGATAAACACAAGGTTAGAAAACAAATCAATCAAATCGATGCCCTCCCGGCACAGATCCCAAGAGAGACACCTTTTTCTCCTCTGGAATGTCAGCAAGATTTTCCCTTGTCCCATCCCTGGAAGTGTCCAAGGCCAGGTTGGACAGAACTTGGAGCACCCTGGGACAGGGGGAGGTGTCCCTGCCCCTGGATGGGATTTAACGTCCCTCACAACCCAAACCATTCCATGATTCCCATTAGAGCTTCACCTGCTGTTCCCCCTCCCAATCCCAACTATTTTACACCCGAGACAAAAAATTATCTCAAAGTTAACTCATTCCTGCTGCTTTTCCCTCTATTTTGCAGCTGTTGTGGTGCTCTGGAGGGGGTGGGAGCCCCTTGGCCTGGTGGGATGGGAATTCCTGTGCCTGGAAAACCAGAAGTGGCACTTCCCTGGGCTCATCCCACCGGCTTTTCCACCTTTTTGGGGACAAAGACAGAACTGATCTGTATTCACCACCAGCAGCCCACTGGGAAGGAGAAAATTGAGAGTAATATCTAAATATAATGTATTTTAAACATATTTTATGTTAAATAAATATTTAAAATGATAAATCCCGTGAGGAAAAACGTCGAACACAGCTGAGCTTTTCCGGTTAAAACATTGCTGCTCCAAAGTGTCAGATGGGAGGGAATCACTCTTTTCACGGGATAGAAAAACTCCCAGATTTGAGAAAGCTGCACAAAAATCCATCTTGGCACCTGGCGTGATGAAGCACACAGGGGTTCTGCTGATAAGAAAGAGTTCAGGTGATAAGAGCTGTGGGAGAGGGATTTTAGAACATCGAGGACCATCCATTAAGTTGTATTTCAGGGACAGAATTTTTCCACGTTTCTGATCAGAGAAGAGAAAAGGTGGGATGGATCCAAAATAATCACCCAGACTGGTGTTGCCTTTTTTGCACCAGGGCAAAACATCTAAAAAAAAGTCATAATTTTAATTTTAACAGCTCGAATTTGCTCTTTAGTCCCAGGTCAAATACCTGTTAATCCATGCAAACAGTTTTGCCGCATAAACCACTTCAACCTTCCTCTTGGAAAGGGAATGTGGGCTCTGAATTAGGCACAAAAATAAAGAATTTGGTGGTTTTTATGAGGTCTCTGCAGCAAAAGCTGAAGTTATTGGGAGCAGCTCCAAAAAGCTGGATTTCTCCCTTGACTGGGCTATATTCAATGTCAAGACTCAAGCGGAGCTTAGATAATTTTAAAATATTGTATGAATAAAATGTGCAAGTGGCTTTCTCTCCGAGCTGTCACTTTGCCAGTCTCGGTTGGAGAGCGAGGCAATGATTTTCCCAGATTTTCTGCCTTTAGAGTGGAACAAAAGACGTCACATGGAGGCTGAAGATGGAATTTTTTTCGTCTTCTTTTTGTGCCCTTGAAGGTGAAAAATAAAGAATTGGGTCTGAGAGAGGAGGGGGAACCTGGAGGTCTAAAAGCATCTGAGATGCCCTTCCCCAAATCCAACATCCACCATTTTCCCCGCAAAAATTTGGGATTTTTAGTTCGTGCTGCTGTGTTCAGGATGATTTCCAGCCCTTCTCCTCTGGCTGTTTCCTAGGGAAAAAAATCCCCTTTTATTTCCCAGCCTGTAGTGTGACTCCAAAGCTTCTCCCAGCCCTCCTCCTGTGGCTACAGGAAGCCCAGGAATTGTTCTAGGAATGGTTTTTAACTGGAAACTGAGCCCTATTTCCGAAGGGAAACGGTGCCCTGGTGTTGAAGGAAGTGCAACAGGAAAAGTGAATTTTTCCCTTGAGGAAACAGGGAGGGCACAGGATTTTTTTCTTGTTTTTATTCCACTGCTCCATCTCCCATAAGAATTCCCAAAAGAAATAAATTCCCTTCTCCCTACTGTTGCGTTGTTCAGTTTTCCCCATCCTTCCCATCCTCCTGGCTCCTTCCCAATGAATCCAGGTCTTCTTCCCATTGAATCCCGTTCTTCTTCCCGTTGAATTCATCTCTTCTTCCCATTGAATCCCATTCTTCTTCCCATTGAATCCAGATCTTCTTCCCATTGAATCCAAGTCTTCTTCCCATTGAATCCCATTCTTCTTCCCATTGAATCCCATTCTTCTTCCCATTGAATTCATGTCTTCTTCCCATTGAATCCCGTTCCTCTTCCCATTGAATTCAGTTCTTCTTCCCATTGAATCCAAGTCTTCTTCCCATTGAATCCAGTTTTTCTTCCCATTGAATCCCGTTCTTCTTCCCGTTGAATCCAGGTCTTCTTCCCATTGAATCCCGTTCTTCTTCCCATTGAATCCAAGTCTTCTACCCATTGAATCCAGTTCTTCTTCCCACTGAATCCAGGTCTTGTTCCATGCCAATTCCCACCCCTGGAAGTGCCCAAGGCCAGGCTGGATGGGGCTTGGAGCCTTGGTCTAGTGGAAGGTGTCTCCACCCTTGTTGGACTGACCTTAAAGTCCAACCCAACCCAACCCAACCCAACCCAACCCAACCCAACCCATTCCATGATTCCAGGACATTCCAGCTGGGATTTTCAAGCACCTTCCAGAGGGAAACACCGTCAATGAATTCCCTGTTAATTTGCACTCTCCCCCTCTAATCAACCCTCTGTAAACACCAGCCCTCGCAAAATCATCACCAACAGCACGAGCCGGGTTGGCAGGAGCAGGGAGGGGGAATTAAGGCGCTTTCCTTTCTCCTATGCAAATCTCCCTGCTAATTATATTTTATTAATATTGGGATGCCGACGCTCCTGCTCTTGTTTTCCCTCACCGTGGCTGTGGTTAAAATCAAATTGCAAATGAACCAGCTCAATATTTGTCTGAATCACTTAAGCCTCTGACTTTCATCGTTCTTGCAAGCAGCTCCTCTAGTTATACCAGAACTGGGTGCATTCCTTTTCCCTTTTTTCCCTGTTTTCGAGGTATTTTGCCGTGATTATTCCATGGGTGACATTGACATTTTGTTATGATAAATTGGCTGGGTCATTATCATCAGGAGGTGGTTGGGTTGTCTTATATTTATAATAAGGTGCTTTTCATTGCAGAATAGGGGGGAAATGGGAAAAAACATCCTCTTTTTGTTCTAAACAGGCTGATCTCGCAGCTTTTCCATCGGAATTGGAGAGAACAATGTTATATTTTTCCCTTTTTATTCTGGAGAGAGGCTTTGAAAGGGCCTAATCAAACACAAATTGGAGCCTTGAGCCTGGAGTTCTCTGCAGACGAGCGAGTCTTTGAGGTTGAAGGGTTGATAATCTCCCAGACCGGCTCTTCCAGGCGTCAGCACCCCACAATACCGGGTCTGGCTGCTATTTTATGGAAAATCATGTCAGGACCACATCCACCAGGCTGTGTGGTACCCAAAATCTTGATTGTTTTAGTGTATAAACTGTTGGCTATGCCTCAGTTGGGTCGAGCCTTGATTGCGCCTCTGACATTGTTTATTTCTGGGGTTGTTTTGTTGTTCAGGTGCAGCAGCAGAGCGAAAAAATCCTGGGAAAAAGCGGCCTGAGTGTTTGTCAGGCTGAATTTAGGAGCTTTTGCTCCAGATCTGTTGTGATAGAAATGCCAAATTCCATCAGCTTCGTTTACTTCAGGTGGCTCCTGCAAATCCTCCCGCTGCCTTGTCCATCTGTTGATGCTGATGTTTTTCATTCCCTGGTTGGGGTTTGGGGTTTTTTGTAATGGAGAAATGAGGATACTCTTCACCACCATGGACAAGTTGGAAAATATTCCCTGTGTTGTGGAGTTTATCAAAGAAATCGATGGGTTGGACGATTCGGGGTTTGGGGTTTTTTTCCCAGAAGAAACAAAATAATTGAGAAGAGAAAGTGTTTCTCGGTTGACAGAAAATGTTTAAATCTATAATTATCACTGGGAGGGAGTCATTTCTTCGGGAGTCTGATGAGGGTGTGGAATTATTGGTGCCGTCAGAGCCATTCATGGATATCCCTTAAAGACAGGGATGCGAATGGGATCCTAAAATGCCCTGGCTATGGGTATGGGGTGATTAAACAGCTCCATTCTCATCCCAGAGAGCCCAAAAAAGGCCAAAATCCATCATTATCCAGGTGGGTCTCCTGGATTTCCACAGGGATGGGTCTGTGGGACTCAGTTCAGGAGGGGCTGGGATCCAGCTGGGCTGGAGGATCCGTTTGGGAACGAGTTTTATGATCCCAAACCAAGCTCGGAGCTGGCACCAGGGCTGTTGGAAAGGGCAGTTTAAGACCTTCAGTGGGGCTGAGGAGGTCAGAGATCTCCTGGAAAGGGCTTTATTCCCACTCCGATGGAAAAGAGGAGAGCGTCTTCACTGCAGGGGACCCTCACCGTGATTCCTGCTCCCTCCTCCACTCCACGAGTCCCGGAGAGGAGCAGGAGCTGAGGATGGAGGGGGTTCCTTCGTGGCAGAGGAGAAAAGAGTCCCATTAGCACTGAAAGAAATGGGCTAATGATAAGAAAATAGGTTTAGGTGGGATATTTGGGAGAAATTCCTCCCTGTGAGGGTGGGGAGGGGCTGGGATGGAATTCCCAGAGCAGCTGTGGCTGCCCCTGGATCCCTGGAAGTGTCCAAGGCCAGGTTGGATCACCCTGGGACAGCGGGAGGTGTCCCTGCCCATGGCAGGGGTGGGACAATCCTTTGGTTGTATTTTTCAGCCAGACTTTCAGTGGGGAGGTCTCACTCCTGTCATGGCTCATCTTAATTGCAATTATTCTTAATTGTTGAATTCTTCTCTGGTTTATGGAGTGAGTCACTCCCAGGTCTGACATGGGATGTAAAACAGGGGGGCCAGCACGGGATGGTTTGGGCTTGGTTCAGTTCCCAGTAGATGTGGATCTAAAACAGGGTCTAAAATAGGATCTAGAATAGGATCTAAAATAGGATCTAGAATAGAACCATAAATAGGATCACAAATAAGATCTAAAATAGGATCACAAATGGGATCACAAATAAGATCATAAACAGGATCTAAAATAGGATCACAAATAGGATCTAAAACAGGATCATAAATAGGACCAGAAGTAGGATCTAAAACAGGATCACAAATAGGATCATAAATAGGA
Organism: Paradisaea rubra; assembly: GCA_003713215.1. NCBI lineage: Eukaryota > Metazoa > Chordata > Aves > Passeriformes > Paradisaeidae > Paradisaea > Paradisaea rubra. Next base: position 27,893 of record RAHL01000331.1, on the reverse strand, counting down.
TCACAAATAGGATCAAAAATAGGATCACAAATGGGATCACAAATAAGATCATAAACAGGATCTAAAATAGGATCACAAATAGGATCTAAAACAGGATCATAAATAGGACCAGAAGTAGGATCTAAAACAGGATCAMAAATAGGAYCATAAATAGGATCACAAATAGGATCAAAAATAGGATCACAAATGGGATCACAAATAAGATCATAAACAGGATCTAAAATAGGATCACAAATAGGATCTAAAACAGGATCACAAATAGGACCATAAATAGGATCACAAATAGGATCTAACACAGGATCATAAATAGGATCTCAAATAGGATCACAAATAGGACCATAAATAGGATCACAAATAGGATYGCAGATAGGATCTAAAACGGGATCACAAACAGGATCACAAATAGGATCACAAAACCAGGATGTTATTGAGTGTCCATGGAATTGATGGAGTCAGAACAAGGACTCAGCAGGTCATTGATAAGGAGCTGGTTTCCCGATGCCTCAAGCACAGCATCCATCCTTCCCTCTCGGAAGATCCTATGGACACCCATTCCTGACCTTTCCTGGTCACTGGCTGGATTCCCCATCCATAAAAATGCAAATTTCTGCCGTTTTGGGAGTGCTGAGAGCCATGGAAAGGTTGGGGCTGGAAGGGACCTCCAAGCTCATCCATGGGGGCACTTCCCACCAGCCCAGCTCGCTCCAAGCCCCATCCCTCACCCAAACGTTGTGGTTGGGCTGATCCCAGAGGAAGCCATGAAAGTAATTAATTCCCTGTGTCTCATTATCACGATAATTAGCATTTTGATCGCTAAGTGGTCACACACCCACATCTCTGGTGTCCCATTAGCACCCGCTGTCACATCCTGAGGACGTCACATTCCAAGGAACATCTTCCCTGGGACACGCCAGCTACTTCCTTACTTTCTGTCTGTGCTTGCCAATCCCGGAGCTGGGCTGGAAAACGTCAAAATTTGCATTATTTTTCCTAAATTCGGAATTTTCGTGGTTTTTAAGGGACAGGTGAGCGCTAAGAGAGGAGGCACCTGCAGTGGCAGACAGGGAACTCTACAGAGGGGGTTTCCCAGGAGCTTTAATTCCATGCGGCCGGGCCCTGTCAGGTGCCAAGGTGACATTTGGGGACCTCAAACCCCTCTTTAGAGCCCCAAAGGTGACAATTCATGGCCATCCCTGATTATTGTGGCACAAACCCTGTAACTCCAAGAGAAAATTCTGTTCCCGAGCAGCCAAAGACGGCTCCCATCTCCTGAAGACATTTTTTATTATCCAAAGAAAATTTGCAGCTCTGCGGGGGCTCCTCCCTTTGTTTTTCCATCAGATTCCACCGGATGTGGCGCAGTTTGGGTGGAAAACCCGGCTTTTCACTATTCCAGCTGAACGAGTTCTCCTTCATCTTCAGCAAAGCCTCCAGGGGGAAAGCAGAGACAAAAATAAAAACCTGGGGAGAGCAAAGGTCGCCGTGAGAAACAGGGATTCGGGATGGAAAGCCCCGGGATGAAACAACCGGGAAGAGCTCCCCGGGTGCTGGAGAGGAAAGGAGAGGAGGAGGTTTGTGCCTGCAGCCTCCTCCGAGCTGACCTGAAACAAAAATCGTCAGCGCTGGGCTGGGTTTTTCTGCTTTTAGATCAAAAGATTGGAATTTGCTGCTGTTTGTGGCACAGAATTGCAGAGGAGGAGAGATGGAAATATCTGGAAAAGGGATAAAAGGCAGGAAAAGGGGTAGAGAAGTGTGAGGTTATTGGTTTGATTATGCCCTTATTTATTTTCCATTGTGTTGGGAGCTGCCAGATGGTTTTGGCTTTTCATTTCCTTTTTTATCAGATTTAGGTAATAATGGAAAGTCTTGGAAGGATGGGAGGAGCCAGAATCATGGGACCAGAGCAGGTCTGGGGGCTTGTTTGGGGTCTGGTGTTGGAGAGGAAGGTGGGGCTGGAGAAGCTCGGCCACAATGGATAAACCAACTCCCTTGGGAAAGCCTCATCCCTATTCCCTCATGGCAGGAGGATTTTAGGGCCTAAATCACAAGGTTTTGCATTCCTGAATGGAATTAATTAATTAATTAATTAATTTGTGGGTACCACCTGTATCCCTTCCAAACATATCCAAGAACTGGGAAAACACAGGTGACAATGTGGGCTTCTGTAGGAAATCGGAGGAGCTTTGTTTTCTGGAGTGAACCCGGAATGTCCAAGCATGGATCCCGAGGCAGGAAGCCAGCTCTGGACCCTCAGTGCTCCGAGAGGTGTCCGAGGAGGAGGTGATTCCACGTTCTGGGCCTGCAGGGAGCTGAACCCGAGCTCCCAAAGCCCCTTGGTGGCACCTCTGTCCCTCTGGCCAAGGTGAGGCTCCGTTGACTCCAACCAGGGAGCCCTTGGTGGCCCCAGGGAGGTCCCAGGTCACACAGAGCCTTCCCATGGGACACATTCCGACTCCACTCCTACAAGGGGGAATGGATTCCCACTGCCAGGGTTAGACAGGATATTGGGAAGGAATTCCTCCCTGTGAGGGTGGGGAGGGGCTGGGATGGAATTCCCAGAGAAGCTGTGGCTGCTCCATCCCTGGAAGCATCCAAGGCCAGGCTGGAGCACCCTGGGATAGTGGAAAATGTCCCTGCGCATGGGGACAGGGATGAGCTTTAAGGTCCCTCCAACCCAACCCATTCCATGATTCCACCATCTCCATCACCCCGGGCCTGGATCCTCCCCCTCGATCTCCAGGCGAGCACTGCCAGGCTCTGCTTTGTTTTCTGTTTACTCTTTTCTCCCCTCCTCCACTCATGAATATTCAAACGGAGCTCCGAAATAGCCAAGAGCACTTTAATCAGGGCCTATCTGCAGCCTAATCAGGGATCAGACTAATCAGGAAGTTCGGAGCCAGCTTCAGCTCTTGCTGCAGGAGGCAAAAGTTTGCTCCCAGCTCCAGGACGGAGTTTGGCGAAGCCTCTTTTGCATCTGCCCCGGTTCCCAGAAGAGAAAACCAGGATTTACTGCTCACATCTGGCGGTTTAGAGCTTCTCGGCAGGAGCAGAGAATGCTGGAGACGTCACTGGAACCAGGGAGTGCTGGAGATGCCACCAGAGCYGGGGTTGTCATGAGGAAATTATGGAAAGAGCGCGGTGCTAACTCAGCCCCGACGTCTCCTGCGCTTCCAGCCACGGGGATCTCGCTTTTCCAGCCAATCGCTCCAAATCCCATTTTTTTCCTGAATTTTCTCACTTGGCTGGGGTTGGATCCTGCTTGCAGGAGGGAGATTTCCACGCAGAAAAGCTGCTGAGCTCCTCCTCTGTAGGGGTTTGTAAATCATCAGCTTTGCCATCTCCCTAACCAGGATTTTCCAACAGCGATTGCGGCCAAAGGGAGAGGRAAATAAAATCCCCGAGATAAATAAAGGTAAAACTTTTTTAAGGTTTAAYGAACTTAAAATGAGAGCTCCTGAGGGCTGCAGGCCTGGTTTTTCTTCTCCCTCAGACAGAGAATTTTGCAGAAAATCCTTTAACACAACTCACATGAAAGTCTTGGCTTCCCAAAGTCCCCTCAGATACCCAGGACAAAAGCTCCCATTATCTTGCCCCTTTTTCAATCACAACTTCATGGGATAAGGAGCCGCAATGCGCCTGGTTTAGGTCTTTAATGCAGATTTGCCRACGAGGTTTTCTTTTGAAAGTCTTCATCTATAGAAAAGTGGGGATTTCAAAATAAATAATTCCTCTCTGGGGCCACGATCCTGCTCAGGAGGCAGAGGTTCAGTAATGTATTTTGTTATTGTGTTGCTGCTTCCTGGGTGGATTTCTTCCCTTTTCCTTGGATAACGAGGAGCTGAGAGCCCCATTCCCTGCAGTGCCATCACGGGAATGGAGCTCCGAAGCGCCGAGTGCGAGCAGGGAATGGCAGGAATGCTGGGAATGGATCTTAAATCCCATCCAGTGCCACCCCTGCCATGGGCAGGGACACCTCACACTGTCCCAGGCTGCTCCAGCCTGGCCTTGGACACTTCCAGGGATCCAGGGGCAGCCACAGCTGCTCTGGGAATTCCATCCCAGCCGCTCCCCACCCTCACAGAAAGGAATTCCTTCCCAAAATCCCATCAAATCCTACTCTCCATAACTTTGAAGCCATTCCGTGTGTCCTGTCCCTCCATCCCTTGTCCCCAGTCCCTCTCCAGCTCTCCTGGAGCCCCTTTAGGCCCTGGAAGGGGCTCTGAGCTCTCCCTGGATCCTTCCCTTCTCCAGGCTGGACAATCCCAGCTCTCAGAAGATTGTGCTGGATTTTCCAGGCTCTGGCATTGCCAGTGGAGAGGGAAACTGGGGACAGCGCGTTTGCCAGAGCCTGGAGGGACAGGACCCAGGGAATGGCTTCCCACTGCCAGAGGGCAGGGATGGATGGGATATTGGGAAGGAATTCCTCCCTGGGAAGGTGGGGAGGGGCTGGGATGGAATTCCCAGAGCAGCTGTGGCTGCCCCTGGATCCCTGGAAGTGTCCAAGGCCAGGCTGGAGCACCCTGGGACAGTGGGAGGTGTCCCTGCCCATGGCAGGGGTGGGATGGGATGGATTGAAGGTCCCTTCCCACCCAAACCATTCCAAGACTCCATTCCATGCTTTCCCAGAGTACACAAACATCTTTCCAAGGTGTTTCACTCCCCAGTTCCCAGCTCCTCGCCGCTTTTCCCGTTTCACACAGGCCTTTCCCCGTTACTTTAACAAAGTTTTATGTGTTTTAATTTTCTTTTACGACTTGGCAGCCGATTTCCAACCGCTTCCCACGAGGAGGCAATGAGACAGAGCTCCCAAAAATCCCCGCATCCATCACTGCCTTGTTTCCCTCCCTTTCATCCGTAACCACTCTCCAACCACTTGGACAACCGACGCTTCGGAGCTCGCAATTAGACCCAGGCTTTGTGCTCCTGATGAAGGGAGATTAATTAAATCAGGGCTTTTCAAGCCTAGAACAAATCCAGGAGTGTTTTGTGCCAATTTTCTCCTTCCTTTAAACCCAGAGCCTCTCAATTTCAGGCACCTGGCGTGGAGTGAGCGTTTTGCCCTGATGGAGAACAATAAACTGGGATTTATACACGGGAGCCGTGTGGAAAAGCTGCTTTTTCCTTCCCAAAATGCAAATTCTGGAATAAAACAGCGTGAGATTGGGGGGAAATTTTATAACCTCCTCTCCCAAGAGGTTTTAAAGTGAACTTTTCATTTTTAACCACGCCTGGGAGAAAGAGGAAAACACAGGATAACTCCGTGGGATAAATTGATTCCATGAGATAATGTTGACAGGACAAGAGGGGACGGCCTCAGGTTGTGCCAGGTTGGATTTAGGGAAAATCCTCCATGGAAAGAGTTTTCCATCCCTGGCAGGGGTGCAGTCCCCATTCTTGGGGGGATTTAAGAGTTCATGTGGCATCTGGGGACATGGATTAGTGGTGGCCTTGGCAGTGCTGAACAGTTGGAATTAATGATCTCAGAGGGCTTTTCCAACCCAAACGATTCCATAATTCCATGTTAGCTTGCTCCACAACAACCTGAACCTCAGGCAGAGCCGAAAAATTCCTGTATTTTCAGTTTTCTTTGGAATTTCTGCACTTGTGCCATGTTTTGAGGCACGGAGGGTGCAGGGTCCTGTACCTGGGATGATTTGAGGGGTTGAGGCTCCTCAGGGAGATCCGGGATCGGCTGGAAGCACAAGTTCCCAGAGCCTTGGTTAATTAAAACGCTCATCAAGAGACTGCAGTCACTAATGAGTCGTTGGTAGATGAGATGGGGAGGGAAGGGTTAACAGGAGTTACAGGGAGAACCCTGGGCTCTTCCCTGGCTGCGGCAGGCAGGGACAGGGATGGAAAATCCCACGGGATCACAAAAAGTGTGAGCGGAGGGAGCAGATGGATAAACACAGCTCAAGAATCCCAGGATCACGGAATGGTTTGGGTTGGAGGGACCTCAAATCCCATCCAGTGCCACCCACAACTCCCATTATCCCAGGTGCTCCAACCTGGCCTGGGACACTTCCAGGGATCCAGGGGTTTCTCTGGGAATTCCATCCCAGCCCTTCCCCACCCTCATTCCTTCCCAAAATCCCATTTAAATCTCCCCTTTCCCAGTGRGAAGCCATTCCCTGTGTCCTGTCCCTCCATCCCTTGTCCCAAGCCCCTCTGGGCCCTGGAAGGGACTTTAGGGTCTCTCCAGAGCTTTCTCTTCTCTGATCATCAACCAGAACCCAAAATTTTATTACATCCAATCAAATTCCCTTTTCCTTTGATGTTAAACCCTCCAGTCTGTGCTTCCAGCCTGCCCTTTCCCACTCCTTCACCGCCCTCRTTAGGAACAAACGCAGCAATTAAGGGCTTTGTGTTTGCGATAATTAATGCATTGATTAAAACTGAGAAATTCTGGAGCAGAAAAGAATCCCAGCCCCTTTTCCTGCAGGAGGCTGTTCCCTCGGAGGGTTCCTTCTGCCACAGAAGGATTTCCTCGCAATTGGGAAAGAGTTTTCCTTCTACTGGGAGGAGAAAGGATCGTTTGCTCCGCAGCCTAATGGGCACGGGCATATGTTTTTAATAAACGTATGGAAAGGGATTTTTCCTGCAGTCAGGAATTAGCATTCGGGAGCTTTACAAGGCTCGTAAATCTCCAAGACTTTTCTGTCTTTTATTCCACTAAAGTCGTTTCCAGGCTGTGTCCTCCTCAGCCCAAATGGTTCCACGGATTCGCCTTCACCCAAACGGTTCCATGGATTCTCCTCCACCCAAATGGTTCCACGGATTCTCCTCCACCCAAATGGTTCCATGGATTCTCCTCCACCAAATGGTTCCACAGATTCTCCTCCACCCAAATGGTTCCACGGATTCTCCTCCACCAAATGGTTCCATGGATTCTCCTCCACCCAAATGGTCCCACGGATTCTCCTCCACCCAAATGGTTCCATGGATTCTCCTCCTCAGCCCAAATGGTTCCACGGATTCCCCTCCACCCAAATGGTTCCACGGATTCCCCTCCACCCAAATGGTTCCACGGATTCTCCTCCACCCAAATGGTTCCAGGGATTCTCCTCCCCCAAATGGTTCCATGGATTCTCCTCCACCTCCCAGGGTTTTCAGCATCAGTGGTGATGGGTTTTTCCCTTGTCTGGCAAACCTGAGAGGTTTTTCCATTTGGGATTTTCAGGATCTGATCCCTGAGAGAGGGAATCTGCCGGGATTTTCACGCCGTTGTCTCCACGTCCTGTTGGGTTAATGGTTGGATTTGATGGTCACCGGCACAGGGTGCCCAGAGCAGCCGTGGCTGCCCCTGGATCCCTGGAAGTGCCCAAGGCCAGGTTGGAGCCCCCTGGGACAGTGGGAGGTGTCCCTGCCCATGGCAGGGGTGGCACTGGATGGGCTTTAAGGTCCCTTCCCACCCAAACCATTCCAGGATTCCATGAAACATCTCCCAGGGCTGAATCCTCCTCAGCAAAGTGACCTTGGGGTCATTGATGTAAAAATATAAATTTATAAATACTTTTAATATCTAAAAACCAGGAGATTGAGCATCAAACCAGCTCCTTTTTCCATGCCTTCAGCAGAGAGATAAAAGAGATATTTTTAAGAGTCTGATCTTGTTTTGGGAAACCTGGAGCATCTTTAGCCCTGGGAAAAGGGACCAGGAGACGTTCTGGGAATGTGCCCTCAGTGTGAGGCCCTTTCCTGCTCTCTTATCCAAGGAAAATGCTTTAATTTACATAAATTATATTTTAGAGAGTAATTAAACACGTCAGAAATGCTGGAGGTGGCATTGAGTGAATGGCAGGGATACGGGGAGGGAGTGATTCCAGAGGGAGGGTGCTCAGGGCTGGGAATTCTGGCTTTTCCTGCTGATCCAGAGCCGGGAATGTGCCATCCCTCCTCGTCCCTGTGCCATCCCCATGTCCCTTCCCAACCACCGCCCTCACCCCGCTCCTGCCCGCAGAAACTCCCGGCCCTGCTCAGCACCAGCACAGAGAATTCCAACAGAATTCCAATGGGAAAACAGCGCAGGCTGAGGGATTTCACACTGCTCTGGCTCAGATTTCCTAGGAATTTTTTCCTTTGAATTTTGGCCCCCTATCACCTGGAGGGAAAACGCGGTGGCCAAATTATCCCACTGGAATTAAAACCTCTCCCCGGTTATCCTTTTAATCAGAGGGAATTTATTCCAGAGGGACACAGGGTCATGTGGTGCAGACAGAAATGTCCCTTAAAGGCTCCTTTTCTGCTCCAGCGGTAGAAAATTCCATATAAATCCTGGCATGAACCCGTCCCCTCTGCCAAGGGGCTCTCGGGGGTCTCATCCTGGGCTGTCCCACACCTCTGCATCCCTCCCTGCTTCCCTGGTCTCTCCCTGCCACCTGCTGGAAAAAAACTGGATAAATGTAAATAAACCGGATTTTATCCAAGAAGGGAAGGGGCTGGAGGTTGCTCAGGTGGGATTTGGGCGTTTTCAGGAGAAGGAGCTCCCAGGAGTGTCTGAAACCTTCCCAGCCCTCGCTGCGCCCCCCTCGCAGGTCCTGAGGGTCCAATTCCAGGTGGATTTTTTGGTGAGGAAGTGGAGCAGGATGCCCAGGGAAGGTGTGGATGCTCCTTGAAGTGTCCAAGGCCCACGGATTCTCCTCCACCAAACGGTTCCACAGATTCTCCTCCACCAAATGGTTCCACGGATTCTCCTCCACCAAATGGTTCCACGGATTCTTCTCCACCAAATGGTTCCATGGATTCTCCTCCACCAAATGGCTCCACAGATTCTCCTCCACCAAATGGTTCCATGGATTCTCCTCCACCAAATGGTTCCACGGATTCTCCTCCTCAGCCCAAATGGTTCCACGGATTCTCCTCCACTCAAATGGTTCCATGGATTCTCCTCCTCCCACATGGTTCCATGGCTTCTCCTCCCCCAAATGATTCCACAGATTCTCCTCCACCCAAATGGTTCCACGGATTCTCCTCCACCCAAATGGTTCCATGGATTCTTCTCCACCAAATGGTTCCACGGATTCTCCTCCACCCAAATGGTTCCACGGATTCTCCTCCACCCAAATGGTTCCATGGATTCTCCTCCTCAGCCCAAATGGTTCCACGGATTCTCCTCCACCTCCCAGGGTTTTCAGCATTGGTGGTGATGGGTTTTCCCTGATCTGCCCAATTTCACTTTTTCCCCTGTCTGGCAAACCTGGGAGGATTTTCCATTTGGGATTTTCGGGATCTGATCCCTGAGGGAGGGAAGGGTGCCCAGAGAAGCCGTGGCTGCCCCTGGATCCCTGGAAGTGCCCAAGGCCAGGTTGGAGCAGCCTGGGACAGTGGGAGGTGCCCCTGCCCATGGCAGGGGTGGCACTGGATGGGCTTTAAGGTCCCTTCCCACCCAAACCACTCTGGGATTCCACGATCCCATATCCATTGGGAAGACGGAGAGGATTCCAAGGAGTGTGGGATGGAGGGAAGCAGCTTTTTGGGAGGTGGTGCTGGAGGAAAGGCCTTGGGAGACCCTGAGGCACTAAAACAACCACGAGGATCCAGGTGAAGGCTCCTGATGATAAACACAAACCTCAGGAAAAGCCACAATTCCAGAGGAGAGACTCTACAGAACCTTCCAGAGGGAGCCAGGCTCTTCCCGGGGGTGTTCACTGGAAGGATGGGAGTCAGTGGGCAAAAATGGGATTAATTCACATGCCAAAAAAAGCCTTTTTCCTTCTTTTCCCTCCTTTTTTCCCCTTAAATGTACAAAGAGCAAAGCCGGGATGAGTTTTCCAGGGAGGGTGGGGTGTCCTTGTCCTGGGTGATGCTCAGATCCCACCGGGACGCTGCTCTGGGCAGGGGCTGGGGACAAACTGGGCTGCTTTGGGATTTAGGAGCTGAACCTCCCGTCCTTCCCTTCCCTCCTGCTTCCCTCCCTCCCCAATTCCTGCACCCCAATATCCCAAATCCTCACTCTGGGTGAGGAGATCCTGCCCTATTCCCGCATCCACAGGTCCCTTTTTCCTTCCAGCAGCCGAGCGAGGGCTGGATCCGCACTGCAGCCACAAACGCAGGTCTCTGCAGCCCTCTAGTGCCCGCAAAAACATGGAAAAACCGAGTTTGGGGGAGTTTGGATGAGGACAAAGGGCAAGGACAGCTCGGGTTCGGTGTCCTCACGTCGAGATCTGCATCCTCAGGCTGCTCCCAATCCATTCCCCACCCACTGCTAGAGGGCAGGGTGGGATGGGATACTGGGAAGGAATGAGGGTGGGGAGGGGCTGGGATGGAATTCCCAGAGAAACCCCTGGATCCCTGGAAGTGTCCCAGGCCAGGTTGGAGCACTCTGGGATAATGGGAGTTGTGGGTGGCACTGGATGGGATTTAAGGTCCCTCCAACCCAAACCGTTCCGTGATCCTGGGATTCTTGAGCTGTGTTTATCCATCTGCTCCCTCCGCTTGCACTTTTTGTGATCCCGTGGGATTTTCCATCCCTGTCCCTGCCTGCCGCAGCCAGGGAAGAGCCCAGGGTTCTCCCTGTAACTCCTGTTAACCCTTCCCTCCCCATCTCATCTACCAACGACTCATTAGTGACTGCGGTCTCTTGATGAGCGTTTTAATTAACCAAGGCTCTGGGGACTTGTGCTTCCAGCCGATCCCGGATCTCCCTGAGGAGCCTCAACCCCTCAAATCATCCCAGGTACAGGACCCTGCACCCTCCGTGCCTCAAAACACGGCACAAGCGCAGAAATTCCAGATCCTTTGGGAAGGAGGAAGGTTCTGATCCCTTGAGGTGACAACGGTGGCTTCACAAGGGCTTGGCCAGAAGTGAAAAAACAGAGTAGAAAGCACAAAACTTGGGATTTGATCCCTAAATTCTGAAGTGCTTTGGGGTTCAGGCAGGTGCAGGAACCCCCTGTGGGTCTCAGCTCTCCTTCCCCACCTCCTCAGGCTGAGCAGAACCACCAGAATCGCCTCGCCCTGTCCTGTGGTCCCACACTGTGCTCCGTGATCCCAAAATCCAGGAATTTTCATTTTCCCAGGCTGCTGGTGCCTCTCAGCCTCATCAGAGGGACCAGGACACCCCAGAGGGAGCAGAAGTGTCACTGTCCCATCTGGGGGGAAAGAGGATGGTCCATGTCCCAAATATCCCAAATATCCCAAATATCCCAAATATCCCCCAGAATCCAAGAATTCCTGAGGCTCTGGAGCTTCCCTCAGCTCCGAGGCAGGCCTGGATCATCCCAGTGTGTGGTGATGGCTCAAACTGGGACAACCCCAGGGCTGTGGTGTCCCCTGGCTGTGTCTGGGTGACACTGGAGAGTCCCAGGGTGGGATGGAAGATGAGGGTTTGCAAAATTCCCTCCCCTTCTGAAACAAAAAAAAAAAAAATTCAGGAAGAGAACCGTGACACGGATATCATTTTCTCATCACATCACAGAAAATGGATCAAATAAAGACATTAATGGCTCCATTTTCCTTGATTTTCTCTCATTTTCCCTCATTTTTTTTTCTGTTCATAAAAGGCTCCATTTTCCCTGATTTTCCCTGATTTTTTTTTCCTTCCATAAAAGGCTCCATTTTCCCTGATTTCCTCTGATTTTTTCCTGTCATAAAAGTCTCCATTTTCCTTGATTTTCCCTGATTTTTTTCCCGTTCATAAAAGGCTCTATTTTCCCTGATTTTTTTTCCCTTCCATAAAAGGCTCCATTTTCCCTGATTTTCCCTGATTTTTTTTTTCCCTTCCATAAAAGGCTCCGTTTTCCCAGATTTTCCCTGATTTTTGCTTTCCTTCCATCAAAGGCTCTTTTCCCTGATTTTCCCTGATTTTTTCCCGTTCATAAAAGGCTCCATTTTCCCTGATTTTCCCTGATTTTTTTCTTTCCTTCCATAAAAGGCTTCGTTTTCCCTGATTTTTCGGGTGTTGATCCCTAAACCGGCTCAAATCCTCAAGGCAAACCCTGGCATGGAAAAGAAGCCTCCAGTCACCCCCGGCAGAATCCAAGCCCGGAGTTTGCCAGTCCCCATCCCCAGTGCCAGTCCGGGTCCCGAAGGAGCTCTGGGATCTGCGGGAAGCCGGAAATAAATCGGGATGCTGAGGATCAGGAAAGCCGGAGCTGGCAGCCACCTGAGGAGCGCATTTGCATCCCTTTGTTTGTCCCACCTGCGCCTTCCCTTTGCTTTCGGCGGGAGGGATCTCGCTTTGAAGCCGTCCCTGCATCAGGAATGGGCTGGGAATGGGCCAGGAATGGGCAGGGAAAGGGCTGGGAATGGGATGGGAATGAGCCAGGAATGAGCCAGGAATGAGCCCGGAACGGGCCAGGAAAGGGACGGGAATGAGCTGGGAATGAGTGGGGAATGAGCCGGGGAAGAGCCAGGAGTGAGCCGGGAATGGGATGGGAACGAGCCGGGAACGAGCCAGGAATGGGCTGGGAATGGGCCGGGAATAAGCCAGGAATGGGCCAGGAATGAGCCAGGAATGAGCCAGGAATGGGCCAGGAATGGGCCAGGAAAGGGATGGGATTGAGCCGGGAATGAGTCGGGAATGAGCTGGGAATGAGCCAGGAATGAGCTGGGAATGAGCAGGGAATGAGCCAGGAATGAGCTGGGAATGGCCCAGGAAAGGGATGGGATTGAGCCGGGAATGAGTTGGGAATGAGCCAGGAGTGAGCTGGGAAAGGGATGGGAATGAGCCGGGAATGAGTTGGGAATGAGCCAGGAGTGAGCTGGGAAAGGGATGGGAATGAGCCAGGAATGAGCCAGAAATGGGCTGGGAATGAGCCGGGAGTGAGCCGGGAATAGGCTGGGAATGTGACGGGAATGGGCCGGGAATGAGCTGGGAATGAGCCGGGAATGGGCTGTGAATGAGCCGGGAATGGGCAGGGAATGAGCCAGGAATGTGCTGGGAATGAGCAGGGAGTGAACTGGGAATGAGCAGGGAGTGAACTGGGAATGAGCTGGGAATGGGCTGTGAATGAGCAGGGAGTCAGCTGGGAGTGAGCCGGGAATGAGCCGGGAATGAGCTGAGAATGAGCCAGGAATGAGCCAGGAATGGGCTGGGAACAGGCTGGGAACAGGGCAGGAAAGGGATGCGAATGAGCTGGGAATGAGCCGGGAATGAGCCAGGAATGGACCAGGAAAGGAATGGGATTGAGCTGGGAATGAGCAGGGAATGAGTCAGGGATGAGCCAGGAGTGAGCCAGGAATGGGACAGGAACGAGCCGGGAGTGAGCTGGGAATGGGCTGGGAATGAGCCGGGAGTGAGTCAGGAAAGGGCTGGGAGTGAGCTGGGAATGAGCCGGGAATGGGACGGGAACGAGCTGGGAACGGTACAGGAATGAGCCGGGAATAGGCTGGGAATGGGCTGGGAATGAGATGGGAATGAGCTGGGAACGAGCCAGGAATGAGCCAGGAATGAGCCAGGAATGGGCCAGGAAAGGGATGTGAATGAGCCGGGAATGAGACGGGAACGAGCAGGGAATGAGCCGGGAATGAGCTGGGAGTGAGCCGGGAATGAGTCGGGAACGAGCTGGGAGTGAGCCGGGAATAGGCTGGGAATGAGCTGGGAATGAGCTGGGAATGAGCTGGGAACAAGCTGTGAATGAGCCAGGAACAAGTTGGGAATGGGCCGGGAATAAGCCGGAAATGAGCTGGGATTGAGCCGGGAATGAGCCGGGAATGAGCTGGGAATGAGCTGGGAATGAGCTGGGAACGAACCGGGAATGAGCCGGGGATGAGCCAGGAACGAGCGTCTCCGCTCCCGTGGGTGTTTGAGGCGGAGCTCGTGGCATTTTCCAGCCTTTCCCACTCCTGTGGAACGGGCTGATCCCGAGCCGGGGGCGGCAGCAGCGGCTCCAGTTTGTCCCCCCTGGGTGCAGGAGGATCCCAAACTTCCCTGCCCGGGCCGGCAATTCCCGTCCAGCGCCGCTGGCACGCGGGGCTGCTCCCGGGAATGTGGGAACAGGCGCCGAGCGGCCCTTCCCGTGGTTTGTTTTCCTGGATTCCCAATGGAAAAGGTAAAAATGAAGTTTTTGGGCCCTTCCCGTGGTTTGTTTTCCCGGATTCCCAATGGAAAATGGGAAAATGAGGATTTTCGGTCCTTCCCGTGGGTTGTTTTTCTGGATTCCCAATGGAAAATTGGAAAA